>CM039094.1:5391800-5594574 GCA_022113865.1 Chimonanthus praecox
TAAAACTCTATATTATATTAGCCACATATCAATATTTAAAAAAATATAGTATAAAAGCAGTTAATAAAATCACCACTTGTGAGAGTTTCATATTTCACCACTCTAGTCACACATGACCTCGACCACACATCCACTGTTTCTGTACTTCATGCTCTCATTTTGTCCCACATCGAAAATAAAAAAAGAGACACTGGTGAGGCTTATAAGAAGGTGAAAAACAGTGCAAACTATTTCACTGCTTGAATGGTTTATAACCTAAAGTTCAAGTCTGCTTGGTCCTTCGGGGCTGGGTTTATGGGCCGGCCCTTAAGGGCTAGCAAGATATAAAATTTAATTTTTTTTATTGATAATTATTTTGATTTTTTTTAAGGGTCACGGGTTGAGGGATTTTATAAAAACCCGGTCAAACCACAGGTTGACTGGGTTTTCACGGGTTATGCGGGTTTTATCAAAACTCGGCCCGTGATTGAGCCAGTTATGGTTCAAAACCGGCGGTTCAACCACGGGCGGGCCGGGTTTAAAAACACTGGTTCTAACCCTTGATTTTGGTGCACAAAGTTTAATAGGCTTCTGAAAAACTGTCTCCCCTTGGATCCAATAACACACATATGTAATATCTGAATGCGAATATCAATTAAGTCTTTTGAATGGATAGAAAGAGGGTAGATGGATGGATATATAGAGATGCATGTCGTCATCTCTTCATGCAACTTTGATGCTATCCTAATTCCTACATCTTCTTTGGATTATCATGGGGTGTACTTGCGCAGGCTGGTTGGGTTTAGAGCAAATCCTAGCTCGGCCCTAATTAAATTTCGGTCAGCAAGACCCTAGCCTAACTTGCTCATAACCTGACCAACTCTCACCTATTTTAAATTTGACTTGGTCATTTGGGTCGGGTGATTGGTCAATCCATTTTTATGTGTTTTATGTTTTGCTATTTAGTGGTTTAAATTGCCCAATGTGTTAACCATAATGCTTGTGTAAAATAACCTCAATGGCCAGTGGGCTTTTTTTTTTTGTTACATGGGTATCCTCATCCCACATTAAAGGTGACACTAATCCCACGAGCATGTGTAAACCTCTCAATCCACACACACTGGTTTAGTCGATGGGGAGTGGCCTGGAGGGTTGAACGTGAATCGAAATCAAGACCTCGCTTCATGAGGCGAGCGTCTTGACCGTCAAGTCAACCCTTCCAGGTTCTTATGCTTGTATATTTATGTATGGAGCATGAGCTTAAATACTTTATATATTGTACATATTATGTTAGATATAATCTGGGTGGGTCAATTAACCTGAGGGTCAATCCCAGTCAAATTAAAATTGGGCCAGCTTTTTTGGCCCAACCTGCAACCGAAACCTGTTTGCTTCAATGCAATGCATTAAGTGTCTGCATGCTGGCCATGGCTCAGCTTTTGCTTTGATATGTCTGAGAGTTTTATTTGTTAGAATTATTTGATTTCTTTATTTTACTGGTCACGGCTCGGAGGATTGAAGTTTCAAGTAATCAAATGTAGTTGCTTTTTTTTCTCGGACTATTTATGAAGAGTTCATTCCAAAATGCATGATTTGTGTGTAACATAATCATGCCCTCTCTTTACAAGCACTAATGTTATTATACCTTTTTCTTTCCTGTTTAGGCATCCTAGAAAAAGAATAAGGGCCTTCAGCAATGAGCAGGAATTGAGGATTAAAGACCTGTTTGAACAGTGAGCAACTTCTGAGTAACTTTTAGCATTCTTTTTCCAAAGCTTCAATTATTGACGATGTTATTTAATTGAATGTTACTTTTGAGATGCAAGCTTAAAAGAACTTTTTGGTTATAAATGTTGTAATCAAAACTATTTGGACTTGAAGTCTTCATGCTATGTTATTATTGTTTTCATTTTTGTTATTCTTATAATGATTTTATTTGATTTTTGTTGCAGATTCAAAAATCATAAGAGGTGCAGTTACTTGATTGCGAGTGCACTGGATTCTGATAACACATATACAGCAGCACAAGTTTCACGAAAACTTAAGCAACTTGGGTTGCATGTCCCTCGAAATAAGAGGTTATTTGAAACTTCAAGTCATTCTGTGCAAGATGATGACAATGTTCTTGTTGCATCAGAAAATAAACAACAAACATCTGAAGATGAAACTTTATCAACATTCAGGAAAAGGTAGTCTTGCAATTTAGGTGTCTATGGTGTAAAATTATGTTAATTTTGTTTTGCTCCTCTGTCAAATACCTATGCTTGTCAAATATATATCATGCTTCTACCTAAATGCTATCCAATTTTGCAATATGGAGCATTGAGTGTTTCACATTTGATGCTTACTCCATTTCCCATCCAGTCAACTGTTAGCTTGATCAGTTGATCCTATACTGAGGTATGGATGGCTGGTAATTTTGTGATTTAAGCCCGATATTTGACATGTGTATCAGAAGAGTTTTACCATTTAGTGGTACAAGTAGATTGAACTTCTCTGTTTCAAAGGCATTCTATCCCTGAAGTAAAAGAACTAGTAAAAAGTGAACTTGGTGAAATTTGTAGGAATGTTTCATAGAAATGTTTTAATGTCTTTTGACTCTGGTTATTTCCTTTGAACTGCTGT
This sequence comes from Chimonanthus praecox, assembly GCA_022113865.1. Taxonomy (NCBI): domain Eukaryota; kingdom Viridiplantae; phylum Streptophyta; class Magnoliopsida; order Laurales; family Calycanthaceae; genus Chimonanthus; species Chimonanthus praecox. The sequence goes on from CM039094.1 coordinate 5,394,405, forward strand.
TTAAATTATGATGGGGGTTTAGGCAAGAATAAAACTGGTACCTCAAAAACAAAGGGGGATCAAAACCAGTAACATGGTCATTTCCAGAAAAGGGGAGGTCCTGGGAGTGAGTCTATAATGTGAAGCTAAGATGAAAATATCACCCAATACTGAAATACCGGTGTTGGGGCCTGCCAATAGATGTTGGGTGATCCTTTTGGTTATGATGGATTGTCAGCCAATATTATAGTGGCCCCACAAAACCTAGAAATTAAAAAAAAGAAAAATAGCTTATTTTCAAATTTTTGAATAAATATCAGCCAATTAGTGTAAAAAAAACTGAATAGTGATAGCCTGTTAGGATACAATTCAATAAAAAAATTAGAAGTAAAAAAGGTTAAAGAATTTGGCAGCAGAGACTTGAAGTGAACCATGTGGGTAGGAGGAAATCCCATTTAGATCTTTCAAATGAGAGTTGGTGCATTTTTGTTGGGCCCAAATTTACACCCCTTCCCCTCACACCCACTATACCTTGTGAGTTGGACCCCTATACAATTTACTGCGTTATCAGTTACACCCACTGTTGGACTAAACCTGAATGCTATGAACCCTTAAATTTTGTGGCTTCTAGAATAATACTTCAGAGTGATTCATTCAAGTTGATTTTTAGCAGACCCCTTAACCAAGTGTAAACCTGCAGTCAAAGATGCGCCCTACAAAAGAGAAATGTGTGTTTTCATTTTTTTTTTAGCGGTAAGCAAGAGAATATATTAGAAATAGAAGAGTATAAATACAAGAAGGAAAAGGTCTAAGAGAACTAAGGCTTCTTTGCCAAGGAAGAAGGTCCTCTCTTTTTATGTTTATGCCTTTTTTTTTTTCCAAATGTTATTGTGCTGACATTGGCCTATATTTTAGGTCCGTACAGAACATATTAGGTGTCTTATTTCGAGCCAGTACTAAGATAGCACATACCTGGTTCTCCAAAATCTGATAAATATTGGTTGATATTTTAGATATTGGCTGATATTCGTTACTCAGGTTGGTCGCCCAAAACCAGTGCACTTGTCATGGTATTGGCTTGGTTGGCATCTATTTGATGAGTGTTTTGGATAGCTATCTGGTTGATTGCTTCAATTCTTGTATTGTTTGAAATTCTTCATCCTCATCATCAAACCATCATCTCATCTATCTAGTCTCAGCTCACTAAGTTCTACTTTTCCTGTATTACCATATTCAAGTCTTAAATTATTTTAAAAATACTGGAGTTCAATAACTTACCAAAAGAGAATGGGCTTTCAATGTGCTGATCATGATAGATTACCGTTTTGCTGCTCTCTCTCAGATTTTGCAAAGTTCAAGTCTTCATGCTAGGCATTTTTGTACTGTTGTATGTTATGTTTGCAACAAAGCAGAAATTAGTTCTTTTATATTCATTCCATATAATTTTCTCATAATTGTAGGAGGAAAAGCACAAGTAATATCAAGTTAAGCAGTAAGAAGGCTTCTCTGACCAATGCATCATTTCCAGAAGATGATTCTGATGATGAAATATTAAGCACAATTCTTAAGTAAGTTATCTTGTGTCTTATCAAATTATTGGTCAATACCATTGTTGCAGTGCATGTCTTCAAACCTTTCTATACAATCTTTTGATATCTTTAACAGTCACGCTTATTAGTATGTATACCACAGTATTCAATGCCTAGATAACTCATCATGTACCCTACTTGATTGATTATGGTAAATTTCTGCTGGGAATTGCATGCTATTTCGTTGAATGGAAAAATCCAGTAATGTTGGTGACCTAATTAATGATACCAAGATTTCCTTCTGCCATTTGTTCCTTTGTTCCTAGAGCTGTGGATCTGCAGCGGATGAATTGAATAGGTAGGGTCTTTATATGTCTTCTGATTTTGTAAACAGATTTTTGTAATTCTCTTGGGTTGTGGGGGTGGTGGGCAATGTTAGCCCAGTTTTAGGATTATTTTTTTGTAAAGTTGTCACTTTTCTGTGAATAAAATAGTTACCTCAAAAAAAAGAAAAAGATTTCCTTGTTCTTTGGCACTGTTCTAATAGCACTAGGGTGAGGTTTCATTAGTTTGTGTCCAAGTATGCCTTACACATCATAAGCACAACATAAGAGCACATTTCTTAGTGTTTACTTTTTTTTTTTTTATAATTCTGTTTAATGGATTTTCTTTTCTTAAGTCCAAAACCAGAACTCAAATTGAGTGCAGAATTCTGTTGCCTGAATGTGGTCTGTTGGAATGGTTTCTTATTTTGAATTTGCTCTTTTCAAAACATTTCATATTTTCTTCTGAAATGGAAGCAATAGCCACAACTGGCATACTGATTCACTTAGCTCTTATTTCACCTGAAATTTCAGTTTGTGTTGATTTAGGTGCTCAATTTAAATGTAATAAGAGGTTAACTTGAAATATGTCAGCAAAAATTAACTGAAAAGAGCAAATTTCTTTAATTTTTTGTTGAAGTATTCTTTTTATTTCTCTCTTTTCAGAGGTAGATAAACTTATTAGTTGAGAGTAGTTACAGGCTTACAGCAGAAGAGATACCATAGGTATTTTTTATGAAACCAGAAGTGTCTAATCAATCAACAAAAGTCTTGGCTATTTTCTCTGCCTCTTTAGGAAAATATCTAGAAATTGATAAGGGAAACTATCAATGTTAATTGAATGTTGGTTGTTTTGTTTTTTAACTCGTGGGGAGTAAGTTTGTTATTTTTGGCCTGTCTTCAATATTAATGACTAATCAAATGTCTTGGTATACTGAAGTTATAAAGTAATGTGATATATTTTGCTTATTTTGATTGATGTTTTATTTGAAATTGTAGAAAAGAAACAAATATTTTGGTGAGATAACTAAATTAGCAGTGAACTCAGTTTTTTATTGAACTTCGAATTAATCTATCACTCTATCTTTTGGATTTCGTATGAACTTTTGAATTAGGAAAAGTGGAAAGCGTACTCCCAAAGTGACAGATGACAAAGTCATTTCAGTTGAGGAAACAAAAATTGCTGATCACTTGGAAAACGCAATAAAAAGGTATGCTGTCTCTGTGCATCTTCACTAATATCTTCTACTATCCTTAAGCTGAGTAATAAGCCACCCAAAGCCCAAAGCTTCCTAGTTACTGCCATGATAATCGTAAGCATAGTCACAACTACAGTTTTCGGGATATTAACGGCTATTGATAATATCGGAATATTCTCAAATTCTTGGATTTTTACCGAAAAATTAACGTGAAAATTTCACGGAAAATATAATATTTAAAAAATATTAATAAAATATTAATAAATAAGATATCAATATGGAATTTATTGGTATTTTACCAATAATTTATCAGAAATTTATTAGGATATTATTGTGATATTACTATTTTTCGCGAATTTATCGAAAATTTACCGCAGTGCCCATATATCAGGATATTAACGGCAATTGGTATTTTTCCGATAAAAACGTGGTAAAAAAATATCGGAGATATTAGTGACATTGATCATAAGTAGTGTTTCATGCCTTCAAATCCAAAGCTCAACCGGCTTGAAATCCATTACAGTTGGGGTTGTTTTATCATTTTCTAGCTCATAAGAGAAAAATAATGAAATGAGTCTTTTCCTCTTCCATGGAACAAGGTGTCTTTGCCAAGAGCATAGGCATAAGACATTTTCCTCTTCTTCCAAGGATCCAGTTTCTATGGGGGAGAAAAAAAAAATTTATGAGGAAAAGAGCCAGATTTTCTTTGTTTGGCAAAACATCTCATTCCTTTTTTGTGAAAATTATATTTTTGATGCAAAAAATATAGACACCGTGTTTTCATGGCCCGACGGGATGCCAAAGTTTATGGCATGTGTTGGACAACATGGATCACGTCAAAAGATAAATTTTCTTGTGAAATAATTTCTTCAAGAAAATTGGCAAACAGTCCATTGAGGATTTTTTTTTTCTTTCTAACAATTACTTTAACCTTGCTCAGTGGTAGATATTGTTTTAAAGTATTATACATCATTGTGAAAACCCTTTTATCCATCTTTTTGGGGCTGACATTACTGGGTCTTCACAATTGTTTTCCATCATTGACTTCGTATTCAATGCACTTGTTATTGAAATCACTGTCCTTTGCAGTTGCTGCAATAATCTAATTTTGTATTTAGGTATCTCATCGAATCATGCTAAGAAAAAGATGAAGTCCCCCAATCCCAATCCCAATCCCCATCACCACCCTCATCCCCGAAAAAGAAAGGTAAGAAATTATCCAGTGAATGGATTCGTTGTGAACTAGAGGCCTAATTTTTTGTAGGCTTAACTTTGAACGATGAAGATGAGTTGCTTTGAAAGATCTACATTTGCATGTGTGCCAGAAGTCAATGTAAACAATTTTTTTTAAGTATGTTTTTAATCACGGGCGAATATCTCTTGAAATGGGTTGAAAAAGGGTATAAATCTGATTTATAGGGACATAGTTAGCATGAGAAGAAATTGCATAACCGTAGACTAAATAAAATAGTTCTTTGGTTCACAATGAATCGGATAATTTCATTTCTCCTTCTCAACCGCCACCTTCCCCCCTTTTCTTTTCTTTTCTTTTCCATTTGGAGTACTTGAACAAAACCAGTCATTCCATGAGCTAGCAAGAAAGCTCTTTTGCTAGGACATTCAGTAAAGAATTTGCTTTTTCTTGCTGTAGTAATGGATTTGTCACGGACAACGAGAGAAACCCTATAATGGTGGGTGTTGCTGCAGCAGTTGATCTTGCTCATTTAAATGATAATTTAGAGGATGAGCTGGTTGATTTGGATGGTGGAAAAAGTGCAAAAGCAAATGATTCTGCAGAAGATGTGGATATCTCAGCAAAAGCTCACTCCCCATATCATGAACTAGAAGACTCAGGTGACGATGTGGAGCTTGTGATGGCAAAGAGTATTGGATTAAGAAGGAAACTCAAGGTAGTAATTGATTTTGATGATGATAATGAATAGGAATCAACTACCAAGTTGTTGATCCTTCTCAATAATGCTATCCATTTAAATATTATTACTGCGTAATGCGAGGCGTGAGGAACCATTTGGCAGTTGTGGATGGCTGTTCACTATCCGTTGAACGGCTCATATGGTTTGGTGGAATGGGAATGAAAAGGAAAATGGTTCTCATAAAACTGCATTTTCCATTAAAGTGTAAAGTTTTGAATGTATATATATATATATATATATATATATATATATATATATATATATACATATATACACATATATATACATATATACACATATATATATACATATATACACATATATATATACATATATACACATATATATATATAATATATATATATATATATATAAATTTAATTGTATTTGCTTTATTTCGTTTTCAGTTAATGTACTTCTAAAACATAAGTTGTAAGCATTCATTCGCAGTAGCATTTAAGAGTGTTTTAAACATAAATTTCAATTTAATTGAAACATAAATATCCTAAGAACGGAGTTTTATTAAATTCTTAGAACAAAATTGTTGGTAACCATTATCATTCATCAAAATTTTTGTGAGGGATGAAAAGTACCAAACATTGAAACGAAGACTAACTTTATTTTTTATTAAATAGGAACAGCTGGGTTTTCTTTTAATGTTTGATGGTTTTAGGCTCACCAATGGGGAGAGAAAACGTTTTAGATAAAATAATTCCAATCTATAGACAAAAGGAGTGCAAACTTGTATTTGAAGATAGTGCTATGTTTATGTTAAAGTCTTAACTACTTACCGTGACCTTAGGAATCCAATAACTTTCCTCTATTAATAGATTTCCTTGTTTGGCTTCTTTGGTGGTTGATTTTTTTTCAAGTAAAATTAGGATTTTGTACAATTCTGTGAGTTCTTGTAATTGTTTCTTTTCTAATATGAAAATTTGCAAAATTTCCAATTTCAGTGAGGTATTTCAGAGTTCAGACTTCAAACTACCAAACGGGCTTAAACAATGTATGATATATATTGAGACTTGGAATATATGAGTTGATTAGAATTTTTTGGAGTGGAGTACTAAAATTGATTTTTTTTTACTGAGGTGTTTAGGGTCTCTTAGAACACCAAACCTTTTTAAATTAGAGTGAAATATTGATCAAAATTTTCAATCTATTAAAATCTCAAAATATCGTAGTCGATATTATCACCCCTGGGTTAGAAATCACATGAGGTGTAAGGTCGGATAAAATTGGACCCTCTTGGACCTAATCTAAAATTAATAAGGATTGGATTGGGTCATCAAAGTTGGAGTGGAGTTAGTTTCAAGTTTTGAAGATACCGTCAGGTTGAGTTAAGTGAAAAAAACTCAAAGACTCAATATCTGACTTGAAATATTTTAATATAATATACTCCTCCGTCTCATTTTAAAAATTTAATTTTTTTAAAGAAATGCTCTCAAGCATCAACTTCTCTCTAAGAGTAGATAGATAGAGAGAATCAAAATGGCATATCAGACAACTATTTTGGGAGTTCTGAGATACATATCAGACAACTAAATTGGGACGGGTATAAAACTCCCACACTATTACATAAAGGTATTTTATTAATTTCATTTTGTACAACTATATTTTCAATTTTGTGAGATCTTTTAATTTATTTTTATTTTTGAGATTTTTCATAGATTTTTTATTTGTTTCCATGTTGAATTCTTGTGTCGTGTGTATTTTTCATATTTTGGATTGAATTCCAAAAGACGGATATCATAAGTTGGATTGAATCTAAATATAAAAATCTTAATCTTAAGCATTATCACAAATAGCATTTTCAAGATATTAACGGGAACTGATTTTTTCAAATTCTTGAGTCTGAGAAATCAACAAGAAAGTATCGCAAGAAATAAAATATTTAGAATTGATTAAAATATAATAAATAAAAATATTAATAAATAAGGAATTTATTGACATATTATTATGATATTACCATTTATCGTATTTTTAAAGAAAATTACTACAATGTTGATAAATACACATTATGAATAAAATAATAATATTTTATTGATAAAAATGTGAAATTTAAAATTATTATCAATATTTATGACATTAATGTTAAAGTAAGTTATCACAAACCTACCAAAGTCAATCCAACTTGCAACTATAAAATTGATTTTTATTTGGCACACCTTTTTTTTAAATTAACATGTAAAAAAAATTTAGACACACTTCTATTAAAATCTCTATGAATGAGGTTTTACTCCTAAAGTATATCAAGATCAGACAATGTATAAAATTGAAGTGAAAGTGGAGACAAATCTTATTTTATCCGTCTCATAAGGGTAAATGGCCTTACTTGCCCCCTCAAGCAAGGCAAATTTCAAATGCCACCTAAGCCACTTTACTGTATAGGCAATCAATTGATATATATTTAACTTTTTAAAATCTATTTTGATCACTGTGAAATCTGTTAACATCCGAGATCAAACTTACTCATTTTAAGAAGGGCAAAGGAAACTTCGATGAAGAATATTTATTTCTTTGTTTAAAGAGTTAAACTAGTGAGACACTTCAAGTGAAAAACTCTAATGAGATATGCCCTTAAATAAAATATAGATCACATATATTTGGATTTATTTGATAGATAATTATATGGATATAAAGTATATAAAGTTTCACTGTCAATTGATAATTTAAATCATATAATCTTAATCTTTAAAATTTGATGTCATATAGACTAATGATTTTTAAAATTTAAAATCAAGAATAAGATAGATTAGATGAAACTGAAACTTTATATACAAACTATTTATAAAGTATTTTTTACATCGCATCGAACTATTTGAGTTTTAAGATCTATTTAATGATAGATTTTTGTTATTTAAATGGGATATGTGTGTGAAGATGTGAGCATACCGAATTAAAAAGAGAAAAGTCGTCGTCTAGAAAGTCAAGCAAATGGCGTGTACGCTCAAGTCCAGAACACGTGCCCACCACACAAAAACTCGGATCATGGAATCTAGGATCTATTTTTCCTGGTACCTTCCGTTTTCACTGCCCGCTGCCCGCAAACGAGTGCAAACGGGTTTTAACTCTCGTGCCCTCGTGTTGTGTACGCTTCTCAACACGTAAATTTAGAAAAAAAAAAATTATTTTTTATTTATAAATTTTGACTCAAATATAAAATTTGGATTAAAATTTTGTAATTTTAACTCTCGTGCCCTCGTGTTGTGTACGCTTCTCAACACGTAAATTTAGAAAAAAAAAATTTATTTTTTATTTATAAATTTTGACTCAAATATAAAATTTGGATTAAAATTTTGTAATTGATATAAACTAAATTATAAATATTGAAGACATAAGTGATTTCTCAATGAAAGTGCATTGGTCATATTTATTAAATTTTGGCTGAAATTACTACTAAATTTAAGAAATTTTGATTATAATTTAGAAATTTTATAGATTTGAGTCATTTACAATTTCAATTAAGACAGTTGATAATTTGATATATTCATAATTTTCCTGTCTCCTCAAATACTCAAAATTGATTTAAATTGAAATTTATAATTAAAATTTTATTTCAAATATCAAAATTCAAATAGAATGGTCAAATTTGAAAAGGTTCATCTCCATTTGTGTGGTAAAAAATTTAGCCTACAAAATTATCTTTGATTTGGATTAAAAAATTTAATGGATATTTTAGAAGAGATATTATGAGGTAGAGAGGATTTAATTAAATAAATCATTCCTTGCATTTTGACCATTTGATTTTCACTTCACTCTAATGACCATTCCCTATAGAGTTATTAGAGTTATCAGTATTTGAAAAAAGTTGAAAAATATTATAATGGGTCTAATCTTACAAATTTGTTAAGCACTGTGTATTTCTAAAATTTCTTAAATTAAATATTTAGACTAATTACAATAACATGATAAAAATACTTTAACACTTTAAGGTCTTTTGATACTTCTAAATGTATTTTTGGCACATCCTATAGATACCCTTATTTGTAAAACACTGTATTTTAAAAATTTGAAAGTGTCAAAAGACCTTAAAGTCTTAAATTATTTTTATGATATTATCGTAATTAGTCTGAATATTTAATTTCAGAAATTTTAGAAATACATAATGTTTAAAAAATAATTTTAAAATTTTAAATAAAAATTTATTATTTAAATAATAGATTAGATAGCAGTCTCGCATTGATTCGAAAGATCAAACTAATTTTCGAACGAATAGCATCAACGATTGGAATCATTCGATCCATAAATATAATGCAAAATCGTTAGAATAGAAAGATAAAAAATGAGAGGCCAAAATAATATTTTACTCAAAATTTTGAAAAATGTGTGTAAAAATCCGGGTGCCGCGGCCTAATAATAATGATTTAAATTAATAGTAAAAGCTCTGTAGGACCCACCACCTCCTAGTTAAATGATGGGCCCACCAAAATGACAAGGAGATCTGCTGCCCGTCCTGCCCGAGATTCTCTTTCTCTGTCTCTATAAGTAAATCCCACTCCACTTTCTCCATTCTCAGTCCAAGTTTCTGACGGTGTTACCACCATGGCTAGGTTTGCCGTTATCATTTCTGTCATCTTCTCCCTCTTCCTTCTCTCTAATGCCCGTCTGCCGTCAGATCTGCCCGACGACTCCGCTGCCGAGAAGGTCTCTTTCTCCACGGCGCTGGAAGCCGTCCCCAAGACGGAGCTACTCCTCCCAACCGACAAGTTGGAATCTGACTCTGCTACCGGAGAGAAACCGGAACATGACACTATCTCCGCCATCGGCGTGACTTCATTCGATGGCAGACTCCGTTTAATCAACCGCCACTTCCCTCACATGCACGAGCCGCGAGGCCGGCGCCCGTTCCCCTTCCGTTTTCCGCACCGTTGCGGCCACAATCACCGTCATCACCCCCGCGGGCCCGGAGTTATGATCCCATACGGTGACGACATGATCGGCGGCAAAGATCGTCGGATCCCGGCCAGAGAATTCCGGTTTGGAGGCGAAGATCGTCGGATCCCGGCCAGAGAGTTCCGATTCGGCGCCGAGAGGCGTCAGATCAAGGACGGAAGGCCCGGCTTTATGATCCCATACGGTGACGACATGATCCCGGCCAGAGAGTTCCGATTCGGTGGCGAGAGGCATCAGATCAAGGACGGATGGTCGATGGACGAGGATAACAAGATGCCGCGACACGTGGACCATGATGATGACGAAGACGAGAGAGAGGAACGCGGTTTCATGAAGTGGATTCAGGATATTGTAAACCGTTTTTAGAAACCTCTTTTCGTTATTAGGGTTTATATGGAATTTCCAGACTCCTATATTATTGTTGTATTTTCTCTGTATCTGGTGTTCATGTCAGAAGCATATATACTGACTTTCCATATATGCACCGTTTTTTTTCCCTCTCTACGAAGTTTAATGTCTGTATGTAATATATGATGGTGATGTATTTAAATAACAAAATAAAAAAATTTTACTTATTTATCCGTGAATTTTGAGATTTTATGTTATGACTTAATCTGTTAAGAATGGGTTCTCAACGAACTGAATCAATACTCTTTGGCTCCTAAATATTTATGCATGGTGTCCCTTTATTTGTGTGTTTCTAGAAAATAGAAATGAAAATTAACTATTTCTTTTTTAGATAAGTGTTTTTTAAAAATAACTATTTAAATAGAAAAATTAGAAAATCTCATCTTTTAGTGAAGACAAGATAAAAAGTAAATTAGAAAATTATTTCTTTTATATAAAAATTAGCAGTGTTTTAAGTGACAATCATCTTTTGCATAAGATTTTTATTTAGGTTATTTTTTTTTTCATTTTAATCAGATATAGTAGGAGTATTTCTTTATAAATAAATAGAGGCATGTTTCTCAATCTCCTACATTTATATGTGATAGACTGGTAGTCAATAATACCAATATTTATCGGTCGAATTATGGCTGGAGCATTTTTTGCACCCCTGTGATAGACTGATAGTCAATTGTTGGGTCACAATTTTTTAATCTAATCCACCGAATGGAGACAACTTTTAAGTTCAGACCATGTGTACCTCAAAAAAAATTCAATTTGACTTCGCTAGACTCAAAATAGATCTATGTGAGGTTGGGTTAAAGGATCAAGATCAGGTTGGGTTTAACAAAATCAAATTTAAATTAGACTAACATTTAAAAAGTACAAATTAAATTTAAAAATCTATCTTTAAATATAATCAACTCTACTCGAATCCAACCCGACCTGGCCATCAGCACCCTTACTAGGCATATTAAGCGTTACCACAGCTCTTACTTTACTGTTCTGCCGGGGAGCCAAATTTTGCATCAATGCCACGTTCAAGATACAGAATGATTAGGATCCCATGAATGACCCTTCATGTCACTGTTGGAAGAGACGTGGTTTAATTGGGCTAGGGCCTTTACGGGTCTTATTATGATCAATCAATTTAATTTGAACTTTTAACTTGAATTCACTCCATTATTGAATAAGTTTGAGTTAAGTATAACTTGGATTTAATAGTGATTGTTCTTATTTTTTTATGACGAAGTTGTCAAGTTCTTTTATAATATATGATTCATCTTTAGGGTAAATTCATATTTCCCTATCGACATACACCAAATAATTCTTCAGAAAATGAAGTTGATAAGTTGGTTGCAGGAATTTTTGTCTGTACTCTGTAAAACCTTACTATCCATCACCTGCTGTCAATCCAAACAATTACCAAACTTAGCCTAAACTAACAGTCTATTAAGATATCAACGCTTGCCAATTTACAAGAGTAATCAAAAAGTTTTTGCTAGATTTTATATTCAAATAAAAATCTTTTCAACTGACATCGTTACTAATTTAGAGAGTCTTGTATTTAAGTGGGTAGAGCAATATTAGGCGGCTTATCAGTATATATGTGATAATTTTCTAATTTTAGTTAATACGAATACAACTCCAGTTTAAGATCTCAGTTTGAGGTATTAAAAATCTAACAAACAAAAAATTGGAGCTGTAGATCCATTATTGCTAAACAAAATGAGTTAATCTTCTATCGTAGGACCGTATAATGGATGACAAAAATAATATAATTTAAGAATTTGAGAAAAAACAAATAATTTTTTCCATTTCAATTCTCCATCTAAAAATATATTAAATGGGTAAGTGCTTTGATGAAGTTCAATTTAATACTAAGTTAATCTAAATCCCTCTTCGGTTTAATTATACTTAGTTTGTGCCTACATATTTGCCATCTGTCCTGTCCTGTACTCTGGTGCAGATTGATTGGTTGAAAATCTTATTGGAATGATTCTTGCATCCTCTACTCAGAAGCCTGATCCATTAAAAGTATTAAAATTTTATGTTAATCATATTTTTTAATGTCTAATATAAATTTATAAAAGTAATTGCATTTAAAACACTTATATTTCAAGCTAGAACTTTTTTAGTTCCAATTATAATTACCTATTAAAATTTTAAAGTTCAATCGTTCATTTTTATTCCTTTATATCGGATACTTAATTATTTCAATCAAGTTGGATTTTGGAATTTTAAAAGATTCAAAGACTTTAATAAACTTGATAAGGTTAGTGATCTCAAAATTATGGTACATTGATATTTAAGAAAAATGCTATATGAAGGTATTTATAGAACGTGCTTACATAATCCAAGCAGCCTTATCCATTTCACAGCAAAATCCAGCCTTCCATCCTCCAAATTCCTTTTTTTTTTTTTCCTTACCATCTTCTGCATTTTGATCCCAACGGATTCCAATGGAGAAAACCACCTCATTTCAGCTCAGTCCATCTCTCCTTTACCAACCTTTCACCTACAAGAGTAAAACGAGCAATTCCATCTTTCATGTACTTGGAGTTGCAGACGTTTCTTCCATGGAAAAACCTTCTTCTTCTTCTCCTTCCCATCAGTCATCTCTTAAATTTTCCTCAAATTCATATGCTTTGAATGACGCTGTGAGGTTAAATTCTCTAGGTTCATGCAAAATGGTCCATGCCCAGATCATAAAAACTGCAGATGAATGGAATGCGGGTTCGAGTTTGAAAAGACTCTTCAACTTATATGCAGAATTGGGTGATTTTCGGTCTGCTGCAGGTGTTCTGTTCATGGGTTTTGAGAGGGGATCCTCCCTCATGGAGTTCTTGGGTGGAAGAATTTGCAAATAGTCATGAGAGATTGTATGAATTGCTGGAGATTTTCAGAGAATTGCATAGAAGAGGTCTGATTTCTAATGCCAGGGTTCTCACCGCTATTCTGAGACTATGCGTTAATTCAATGGATTCAATGATGGGATTAGTAATTCATGCTTGTGCATTCAAGAGTGGTTTTGATTCATATGCTTACTTGAAATCTGCTCTGATGGAGTTCTATGCCTCTTTCTTTGGTGAAAGCTATGCAAACAAAATCTTCAGTGAAACTTGCATGAGAAATACTATTTTGTGGGAATAAGGTTATAATGTTGAATGCGCAGAGCGGATCATGGTTAAAAGTACTTGAATTGTTTCATGAGATGCAGTTTTCAGGCACGAAAGCAGATCGCTTTACGATTGCTAAAGTTCTGCAGGCATGCGGGAGAGCAGAAGCTCTAAAAGGAGGAAAGCAAATTCATGGGTATGTTATTCGGTCTTTACAAATGTCAGATTTGTTGATATGCAATTCTTTGATTAGTATGTATTCAAAAAATTCCAAATTGAAATTGGCAAGGATGGTATTCGATTTGATGGAGAGTCGTAGCTTGGTATCTTGGAATTCAATTATTTCAGGTTATGCACTTAATGGTTTTCTTGATGAGGCATGGCATGTCTTTGATCAAATGAATTCATCAGAGATAAACCCTGATATAGTGACTTGGAATTGCCTCATATCTGGTCATTCAATTCATGGATCTCATAATGGGATTCTGCAAGTTTTGCGAAGAATGCAGGTATCAGGTCTGAAGCCAAATTCCAACTCTATGACGAGTGCTCTTCAGGGGATAAGTGAAATGGGCTCACTGAAAACAGGAAAGGAAATCCATGGCTACCTGATACGAAATGAACTAGAATGTGATATCTTTGTAGGAACTTCACTGGTTGATATGTACATAAAGAAAGGTTGTTTAACAAGTGCTCGATCAGTCTTTGATAAAATGAACAATAGGAATATTTTTGCATGGAATTCATTGATTTCGGGTTATGCATATAATGGACTATTCAATGAAGCACTGTGGCTGTTGGATCGCATGGAGAAGGAAGGGATCAAGCCTGATCTGATCACATGGAATGGTTTGATTTCTGGATATGCAATGCGGGGACTCGGCAAGAAAGCTCTAGTTTTGATCCGCCAACTGAAAACTTTAGGATCGAAAGCAAACGTGGTCTCATGGACAGCTCTTATTTCGGGCTGTTCTCAGACAGGAAATTATATGGAGTCCCTTGCTTTATTCATCGAAATGCAGCAGGAAGGAGTCAGGCCCAACTCAGCAACCATTGCCTGCTTGCTTCGGGCATGTACCGACCTTGCTTTGTTACAGAAGGGAGAAGAATTGCACTGCCATGCAATCAGAAGTGATTTTGATGAGGATATAATTGTTGCTACAGCACTTGTCGACATGTACTGCAAGTCTGGTAGTTTACAACATGCTCATAAGGTTTTTAGGAACATAAAGAACAAAAATCTTGCCTCTTGGAATTCTATGATAATGGGTTTTGCAGTCCATGGCTTAGGCAAAGAAGCAATTTCGCTTTTTAGTGAAATGTGTGAATCAGGTATTCATCCAGATGGTATAACATTCACTGCTGTTTTGTCAGGTTGCAGACATTCAGGACTGTTTGATGAAGGATGGAAGTATTTTGACAGTATGACAACTGAATATGGTATAACTCCAAGACTAGAACATTATGCTTGCATGGTCGATCTTCTTGGCCGGGGCGGGTACTTGGATGAAGCTTGGGATTTTATACAGACCATGCCACTAGAACCAGATGCTGGTGTGTGGGGTGCTCTTCTTGGAGCATGTAAACTTCATAAGAATTTGGAACTTGCTGAAATTGGCGCAAAGTATCTATTTGAATTAGAGCCATATAATTCTGGTAATTATTTGTTGATGATGAATCTTTTATGCTGCTGAGAACCGGTGGAAAGATGTGTTGAAAACCTGAAAGAAGTTATGACCATTGTGGGGGCAAGAACTAGGCCAGGATGGAGCTGGATACAGATTGGTGATATAATCCATGTTTTCTCTGTCAAAGGGGAACCACATCCAGAAATAGGTGAGATATACTTTGAATTGTATCAACTTATTTCGAAAATGAAGAAGTTAGGATATGTGCCTGATACAGAATGTGTACCTCAGAATCTAAATGAAGAAGAAAAGGAAAAGGCACTTCTAAGTCACACTGAGAAGTTGGCAATCACTTACGGACTGATCAACGCAGAGAATGGTGTGCCCGTCAGGGTGATAAAGAATAGTAGAGTTTGTAATGACTGTCATACAGTAGCAAAATACATGTCACAGATAAGCTCTAGGGAAATCGTTCTCAGGGATGGTGTTCGGTTTCATCATTTTGTTGGTGGAAAATGTTCCTGCAATGACTATTGGTAGGAAGCAGGAAAACTCACAGGGTTTTGGAACTGATATCTTTGAAGGAGAACTGCAAATGTATCAAGTCGAGGGCTCAAATGGGTATCACTTTCAAGTGATTCTCCAAGCAGAAGGTTCAGATTATCTCACGATAGATTTGAGAGAATATAAACCTATAGACAGAGGTATAAAATGAGAAAAGTGAGATATAAGCTGGAAATTACAAAAAAAAAAAAGGTCCTATGAAAATTCAAAAGATGGTAAATCAACCTTGTAAGATGCCGTTGAAAAGGAACAATTTTCCAATTTTGTCAGACAAGTTCTACTATGTGTGGCTCTATCACTAGATGATCCGTTTCTGTAAAGAGTCGGACAGCAGAAATTGATGAAGAAAGCTAAAAAAAATATGAAGAACAGGTACATGAAGAACACAAAAACCATCGCAATATGACAGCTTCACATATTGGAATTGCACTTGTAATCCACAGCAAATAAAACTTACTGTGGTGCATTTGTATTTCCCCTGGAATGAAGCATTTGGTATCAGCAATGAAAATGTAAACCATGTAAATTTTCATGAAGTGATATTCAAAATGTATGCAATGTTAAAACTCCACATTAAGTTTCTGTACAAAAGACATCTTGAAAAGTAAGAAATTGATTGCATCTTTTGAAATTCAGGATCAGAGTTCCTGCACCATATTACCTTCCAATAGCCATCACAAAATCATGGTGATCATCACATATTCTTAGTGTTAATAATACATCATTTGAAGTATCACATGTTTTGATAGATTAGGCTATGCTTGCATTGGGGAATATATTTGTCCGAATTGCCATGTGAGCAAAGGATGCATGTCTCTGCTTCGTGTGGCACATCTGAAATGTTGTGATGTTACTGACTTGGGCAGCATCCAATCAGAAGTATTTAGTAGATCAATAGCAATGGAACAGCAGAAAAAATATATTTGTTTGCATTGCCTGCACCCATATGCACATTCATCTTTCTGTTAAGCCTTGCAATGACAATGATTGCATGCTGCCTTTCTGGTGTATTTCCTGGAGGAAACTGGAGAATGCTTGGTGGATTTTTCAATTTTGGACAAAACCGTGACGTCTGAGCTGAACAAAACTCAACCAGAACTGAAAATGCACAGTTTATTTAATCTATTCAAAACCACATATTGCTACATGCACAGGAACTAGAATATAGATCAATCTAAATCAGTATGTAACATTAGATCAAGGCTTCACAAAGGAATGGAACAGAAGGCATTTCCACGTGTGCCCAGACAATTACAATCACATCCGAGTGAAAGCCATTTTATTTCCACTTGGAGAAAATTAAATTACCATGTGACATTCAATAGAAATCAACATGTAACACAGGAATAGGGCTTATAAAGAATTCGAACAAAAACCACTGCCATCTGTACTGGTCAATTCTGAGCACGGCCATGGAGATACTCCACGGGCAGCGCCCGTTATGTCTGAACATTTCCAGAATGATCCTGAATCATGCGAACCAATAAAATTAACATGAGAGAGGCATATCCGAGTGAAAGGTGAGCCTCTCAGGCCTTGCATTGAACCTGGCTGCTGAACTTTCACCCCCCATACATTCTTCACAGTGATCCCATCAACGATTGGTAGTGCATTTGGATTGAAGTTGTTGTCTGGATGATCACCCACGTCACCAGCTATCTTTATCCCCTTGCGCACGTTATACATGTTCACATCTGTCACTGTTATATTCCTTATGACCCCTCCTCTACCTATGTTAGTCTTCACATGGACTCCAATTCCTGTGTTAAACAGGGTCACGTTCTCTGCAAAAACGTTCAGTACCCCACCAGAGGTTTCACTCCCGATTGCTATTCCAGCAAATGGGGTTGAACCTCTCAACCGTCGGATGGTGATGCCATAGCTTGGACGACCGTATGAAATTCCATACTCATCCCAACCACTCTTCACAGCCACCAAGTCGTCCCCAGTTGCAATGTAGCAGTCTTCTATGCAGACGTTGAAGCTGGAATCTGTATGATAACCAAAGTTTTCCATAGGGTCAATATTAATTTTTTGATACCTCATTACGAAGTCTTTTAGTTCAAGTCAGTAGTACCTGGATCAATACCATCTGTATTGGGAGAGTCATATGGAGCTAAAATGGCAACATATTTTATTACAACATTGCTGCAAGGAAGAAAAATGTATCAGGTGTAGTCAATTATACAATTTTTCCAGTTACCATTTTGAGTCGGAATATGAAATATTGAAGCATTCTGGTCTAGAAAAGTTCAAAATTTTATGTTCTTTACCTACAATATACTGGATGAATGTTCCAGAAAGGTGAGTTCTGGAGTATCACATTTGAAATGAGAATATTCCGGGAATTTACGAACTCAATAAGATTTGGTCTGGTGAATTTAAGGGATCCATCCTTCCACATGTTCCACCAGACAGCACCTTGGCCATCAATTACTCCTTTATCACCTGTACAAGCACAAGAAATTCAACTCTAAGTGAGAGAGAGTTCTCCATACAATTCAACCTATTTTACTCAAACTAGTTCACTAAAAAATAGGCATATTTTCTGTCTGAAGCAGCAGTCAAGCTCATGAATCATGCAGAGATAGAATAATGAAGGCATCTATCTTGTGATAATCAGCCAAGGCCATTGGGACTTCCATCTTTACAATGTGGAAGCATCACACATCTTAGATTCTGTTCATTTCATCTTACTCCATAATTCATCTAATTCTATTGCTTCCAAATGTAACAATTAGGAAAAAAAATTCATGAAACAATCTTCAAATCAAATCATGTCTTTTGTAATACAAAAGAAATAAGGGGCCAGAGAAATGAGTAGAAACCTGTGATGATCACATCATGGAGTCCTTCTCCATGAATAAAACTCATGTACCTTCCACCAGGTCGTTCTCTTCCCCTTCCATAAGATGGCAAAGGGGAAATTAAGGGCCAGGTCCATGTATCCTGCAAATATAACAAAAGAGGAAGGTTAAAAAATACAAAGCCAGTATTGTCTACAAATTCAACACAACCACATAGGAGTAGATCCAATTTAGGTAAAGAAATACAAATATCCATATCAAGATTATTATTTAATTCCTTTCTTCAATCACTTACCATTACATCATTACTAATTGTCAATATTGTAAAAGGACTTAAATAAAGAGAGACCATGTTCTTTACAAATTGGTGGGATATCACACCTGAAGGAAATCTACTGCTGATACATAGTCCCCAAAATCACAAAATAATAAGATCCCATCTGTATCATTCCTGAATTGCTAACTTCAAAGATAAATACCCAAGAGAAAATCTGTGTCTGGAGAACGCAATTTCAAAGATAGCCAGCCAGGGAAGTATCAGTGTATATGATGGTCCATCTGATGGACCTACGGTTGGTTGTGTAACACATGATAGTAGATTTTTTTTTTTTTAAAATGGTTCATATATTAATAAAGAAGGAGCAACAGAGGTGTAAATACGGAACACATGATAGTAGATTAAGTCAGTATACAAAATATCAGTCACTTTCAGGCATTTATAGTTATTCAACCTAAGGCAAATAAAATGGATGGTTAAAGGTGAGAGCTATATTTTAACATAATCTATAATAAGGTTGTCTGTTCCTAATGCAATAGTAAATTTGTGACATTTTAAGATGGGTACACTAATCATATTAAATTAAAATATCATCTCTAAATTAGTTATATTTTAAATTTTTAACCACTCGATCTAAACTAATAAATGAATGGTCGATTAATAAAACAATATTGGCCATCCATTTTAATTATAATTAATTTAGTTTTCATTTAAAATAATTAATATGCTTTCAAATACATACCATGTGTTAAAATTTTAAAATGTTACCCTCACACCATAGTTTATAGTGATATTCTCGTAAGATGAGATGTGATTCCATATAAGTGGAATGGAATTTGCAGTGTCGAAATAGTAAATTCTTAGATCTCACCTGGCCAATATAATTTTTTTTTTTTTTATAAATGTATTAAAATTGAATGATTATCAATGTGCGGTAGCACCTATTAACATCCTATTTAGTTGATGAACTCAACCACATGCCCCATCAAAACGTCAATTTTGCTAAATCTACTCATGCATGTGATCCCTACTCCATTTTCTTGCATTTAAAAACTTAGAGGTGGGCTCCAATTCTAGTAAAATATATTAAGACAGAAAAGAGAATTCCAAGAAGTGCCTTAGCTGTCTATCGTGTCATTTCATGTGATGGAGTGATGGACTTTGTCACAACAACATGATCCACAGGGTTGGACCCATGATTCATCTAAGCTTAAACATTTAAAAATAAAAAGTAATTTTCTAAGTTAATTGAATTTTAAAAAAAAAATTTGACTTAAGATTAACCAATTAAAAAATATTTATAATGTATCCAATCGAAGAGTGAAAAAGACATTAGTCTTTGGTAATGATTTAGATCCATTGTATTAGTATTGAAAAGTGGGGACCACCCATTTAATTGGGTTTTGCCTTTTCTTTTTCACATTAGACAGGTGATGATTAATGTGAAATGGATTGGTCAAACTTAGACGTTAATTCGATCTCTCGGAGTGAAAAAAATATTTGTTATGATGAAGCATGATGATTATTAATAATAATGTCCATCTTTAGTAAATTTCTACAATAATGACTTTTAAAGTGAAAAATTTAGGATTAAAGAATGGACGCTCTCACGGACAAAATTTGTTAAGAGAAACGAAAGAAACGAATAGAGTGAAATTCTCATTTTATTCATAACGGCGTATTGTTCATCAAGTACCGATTTATCGATATGCAGAATATGCACTGATACTTGATAAACAGTCCACCATTAAAAATAAAATGAAAATTTAACTCCATTTTACATGGATAGCCGGCTTTAAAGAATTCAAGGTTAAATTCACACTTTTAGAATGTTGTGTTTGATGTATCAGGTTAGGACAAGGAAAAATAGAGAAAAAAGAAAATCTTACTATGGTCTTATTTATACTGGAGAATTATTGTTATTAAGAAAATAAAAAGAAAAGAAAGTGAAAGAACCTTGGTAGCTCTGAGAACAGCACCCCAGGCAAGGTAGAGAGTCATGTGGCTGGTGAGGTTGAAGCTGCCCGTTACCCACACTCCTCGAGGAATGTACAGAACCGTCCCTCCTCTCCTTCTCATGTGCGATATCCGATATATCGCCTTCCGAAACGCCAAAGTATTCACCTTCCTCCCATTACCAACTCCTCCAAATTCTACTATCGATATCGCTAGCCGCCGCCTTCTCATCGGCACGCTCCCTGCGCACGTCACCTCCTCCCCTCCCGACACGCTTCTCATCAAAACCGCTACCATCCAGAAGAAACAAACCAAAACCGGAAAAAAATTCCCCCGCAATTTTCCTTTCGGCATTTTCTTTCCGCCGAAAATGAAAACTCCAAAATGAGATCTTGAATGGAGAAAACAGGAAGAAGACTCCAATTTAGATTCCTTTCCTTTTCACCTAATCCAGCAGAAATCTTTCAGAGAATTGCAAAAGCTATTCCCTAACCCAAAAAAGCAGAGATCTTTGAAAGGACAGAGTAGAAACCTCCAAATTCAGCTCTGGAAGAACGAAGGAGAGAGAGAATTCGCTTAAAGAGTAGAGTCTAAAGTAGATAATAGAGCGGGGAATAGGTGGGCAAGGGTAGAAGAATGCGTTACCGTTGGATGTGTTTGTTTAGATTGGGGAGATGATCGAACGGTAGAGATTATTTGGAGAGACATTCTCTGAAAAGGCGGTTCGTATTTTTCCACGGCGGAGCGAAAGTAGAGAATGGAAGGAGTGAGTCGGCACTGAGAAAGATGAAGGACGAGAGAAGATTCCCTGCAAAAGATCTCCTACACACGGATTGTTTATGCCTCACTACGGCGAATAGTGTGATGTGACACGTGTCCTTATCTGAGCCCACTGCCAAGTGGCAACAAAAATAAAGGAATGGGGTCATGGATTTAAATACTTAACGGTCTTGTGAATTTTGTTTTTTTTTTTATATAATGATGGTTAGTATTTCATTCAAAAGAGAAAAAAACTCAAAAAATATGTAGAAGTAATCCCACAGCCTCTTGTAGACTGTTTTTTTCCTTAAAATTTTGTCATAAAATTTGGTTAAAATTAAAAAATATTAATAAAAAATTTCAGATTAAATATAAGTTAAAATATGTATTTTTTAAGATATCAAATATTTTTTTTTAATTTCAATCAAAATTATTTAGTTCGAAAGAAGACTGAGAAACTTCTTTAAATTGGAATTTCTATTTTTTAATAGAGATGAAGAGCCCGATAAATAAATATAATTTTCTCTTCTTTTAAAGAGAATTTATTTCTTACTTAATTAGCCAAAAAAAAGAAAAAGAAGGGACCATAAAATTAATTAGCAAAAGGAGAGTTTTTTTTTTCAATTCAATAAAATAAAAATTAACTCATTTTATAGTGAAAATAAAGATTTTAATGCAAACAACATAAAATACAGCCTTTCTATAGTTCAAAAAGAGCTTATTAAATTATATAATTTGTACCCAAAGTGTCCCAAACCTAATTTTTGTTTTTTTTCTTAAAGAAATGACAAAAGCTTTTTATCGTTTTTCTTAAAGAAATCGACAAAAACCCTTTTAGAGTGAAGAATTTCATTGGACATTTGGTGCAAAATAGGTTTATAAATTAGTCATTTATAAAAATAAGTTTTATAAAATATATAAAATTTTCAATACAATAAAGGTAAATGCCATGACTTCTTTTTTTTTCAGAAAAAGGAATCATCAATCGAAAAAAAAAATCAACAAACATCCCCTTCTTTTATAAAAGCTGAACGAAACCATAGTTACGGTGGAAATTCAACTTACTTTGAATAATCACAGTCAGTCATAGACGGTAAAAAAAAATCTCCAAACCATTAATCGATGGTTTATCTGAGTTAATCTCGTACTTTTTATATAAAAAATTCTGCTTTTACGGTATCCAACGGTTCCCATCCACTTTTTACTTTGGTGATTGGTGTGCACAGCACATGGTGATGACTGATGGTGATTGGTGTGCACAGCACATGGTCATGAAAGATGATCCCTAAAAGCTGATTGGCGTGCACAGCACATGGTCATGAATGATGATCCTAAAAGGGGAATATTCAAGCTCTTATTTATTTTCATTGTCCTCACCTTTTTATTTTCAGCTTTTTTGAGGTCAGAGGATATTCCATGGAGGTGTGGAATACTACTTGAAGAATGGGTTTAATACGGATGTGTTCGAGGTTCTCTATTTGGTCATAAAAAAAAAAAAGAAAAAGCACTAAGAGACCCAAGTAGAAACAGAAATCATGGTTTATTCGATCATCAATAGTTGATAGGATAAAAACCGTTTGAACCATATTGTCATTTAGAAATAACATGACAGTGTTATGGACTTATTAATAAAATTAAATAAAATATTTATAAAGATATTTAAATGATTAAAAATAACTTTTATTTAAAAAAAATAAGTAAAATATACTAAGAGAAGTGGGAGGTAATTAAAATATGGAATATAGTTGATATAGTAAAAAAGACTATGAATGACATCAAGCAAGACAGTGATAGAATAGACAAAACCACATCAATGTGTGGATGCACATGGAGACACATGGAGTTATATTAGCTTGATCCCTTTCCTAATCATTCTAATTAGGTGTGATGTGTTATAATTATTATAATAAATGAATGGTCTCAAATTTGGTAGCAAATCATCTCCAGGTACTCATTGTTGTCTATCAATCATATGAATCCATTCTAGTTTAGACAAGTTTCTCACTGGTTAACTTCGGTTTAGTGAAGGAGTTGAAATCCCAGTAATGGATCCTTACTGTAAGATCGAATCCAGACCTAGCTAATGAATCCTAAAAGATGATAAGCTACTTGATTTTGAGATTATTCAAATCTAATTAATTTCACTTTCATCTAATCATGATTATCCTAACAAGATTAGCGATGAAAAAAATAAAAAATAAGAACGAATTCACAAAGCTAGATAGGAAGATACTTTCCTATATGGATTGTGAATGAAAATTCAACTTTTAATGTAAGATACAAAGGATTAAAGCTCAGTCGATGTTTATGCATGGACTGAGTAAGCAAGTTGACTTTATACGAATGCATTTTTTCCCTCATCATATTTTATCATAATCATTTGTTCTTTCCACTTACTTCAAAAAAATACAAGATGTATCTTTAGGTTTACAAAAACCCAGTTTATACTTTATACGAATGCTGAATTGAAAGGAGTTGGAGTGGTGGCCAGGAATCCACTTTATAAAGTGGAAGTCATGAGTTCAATTCTCATTTTACCTCAAAGGATCACTCTCAGATAGAGAAATTTACACATGTTTCAAAAATTAGTTGCGTACTCTAAGAGACCTGAACATCTTGATTATCAAAAATAAAAAAATAAAAAAACTCGGAAGAATTCTCGTCAATTCAGGCCCATCTTGGTTATCCCTGAATCTGGAAGACCGTTATCTTTTCCTCTTAAAGATTCATCTCTGAACTCTCAACTTGATTCTTCTGTATTTATCTATTCA
This sequence comes from Chimonanthus praecox, assembly GCA_022113865.1. Classification (NCBI taxonomy): domain Eukaryota; kingdom Viridiplantae; phylum Streptophyta; class Magnoliopsida; order Laurales; family Calycanthaceae; genus Chimonanthus; species Chimonanthus praecox. The sequence continues at coordinate 5,418,533 of CM039094.1, forward strand.
TAAATCTATTTCTCCTTTCCATCCTTGCTGATACTTGAGAGCCTGATAAAACTAGGTTCACCATCTTAGCGACCCATTGACCCATGCTGCATTAATTTTAAAGTTCAGAGCCTAAATGACCTCTCAAACTTCAAAGCATTGGTGAAGTAGGTCTGCTAAGAATCATTAGTCAATAACTATGCTTAACTAGTGAAGCAAGCATAGCTTGATTTTTATGGCTATCTTCAACTTGGAAAAAAACAAAAACTTCATGATATCAAGATGTGCACTCTAAACACATATTGTAAAATCCTTTGACAGAAAATAATCATACCGATATGGTTAAAGTGGTAAATGGCATATAAGAAACCTCCATTAAGCAGCAACTCTTCTATCTCTGCAGATAACAATTTTGAGCAGATATTTACATACCACCATGACCAAACCCAGGAATCATATTACAGAAGCAGCACCTACTGTTTTTTCTTTTTGTTTTAACCATCCATTTAGCCATAGGTTCTGGAATCTGGATGGCTGTAGAAAAGATGAGGTTCTTGAGACCAATACAAAGGAAATGCTACCCCATCATCATCATTTTAAAGAAAGAGAACAAACTAAAGCAAAGGGGCTCCAGAAAAAGGAGCTACTGCTCTGTCTCCAAAGCTTTTCATGTCCAAAAGCTTTTATGGTGTTTGATCTATTACAGCTTGAGCCTCTACTGCACATCTAGGTATTCTGTTAAACATATGAGTAGAATTCATCTTTAAAAATCAGCTTGAAAGGAGAGGATGCCCATGTGCATGTAAACCCCAAGACCCAAAGGTCAACTGACAATGTGGGACTTTTCTAACACTCCCCCTCAGTGCCAGCAGTGGAGACACTCAGCTCTCTCCCTCCACGTAGGATTGGAGATATGAACCCGACCTATCTTGGTGGTACTATTGCTCTGATACCATGTTAACATACATGAGTAGAACTCACTCTAGAAAATCGGCTTGAAAGGAGAAGGTGCCCATGTGCTTATGATCCCCAAGACCCAAAGGTCCACTGGCAAAGTGGGACCTTGCCAACACTTTAGTAATGATCCATTGGTTCAGAACGATCCTTCACCACCAGCTGCTCCGACCTGTCAGCCAGTGATTTGAGATTTTGAGGTTGCATTTGATAAGGGCTTCAATAAAGTAGCATTTCTCATCTTTGGTGTTTCCATCGGGAACATCCACCAGAAATGAATCGACAAATAGTGTCTAGTCCATCATCGATTATTTCAGGATGAAGAGTGAGGATCGATGAGTAATTCTGAAGAAGCTAGGAATGAATGAACAACACTTGAAATTCAGATAATATGAAACTATATGTGAAATTAGTGAAGAAGATGATCATCTGCAAAACAAGATGCAAGTTTTCCACATAAAGTCCTCATTGTAATTCCATTCAGGATCAAATCATGCTCTTGCATACTGACCAAGTTCCCATAACAATTGGGTCATGGATATGATTCCATCCATACTCCATACACTGGAGATTTAAGAAAAAGATCAACTGTTTATTGATTTTGAAATGACATTAGCAGTCGAAGGGGGGCATTTTAATTACCGTAAAGATTATGGATTGCAATCCCATTACCATTAAAAACAGATAAAACTTTTTTGTTTTTTGCTCTATGGTAGTCCATGTTACACACTAGATGCACACTTCTCTAATAGCAAATTAGAGTTGGATGAACTTCAGCATCTGAAGATTAGAAGAAAAGAGAGATGAATACAAAGCATATTCAACAACTCTGGTTCTCTCCACCAATATGCCCAAAAATCAGTGAGTTCAAGAGCAACTCTGTGAATTGAAAACGAATACAATTCTGCAAATGAGTTTTTTTAAGGTAGTTTTCAAGGAATGGGCTGAAAACTAGTAACATTTACTTGTTCCAGCAAATGCCAATTGACTTTGGTACAAGAATGGAATGTCGAAAGCGCCTTCAACTGATGGCAAAGCCATTTGGCAAAGGTATGTACAAGATAATGAGTTGGTCTATCCATTCAACTGATTCCAAATTATTGTAACCTTCATACTCATCTAGAATCAAGAACATTCCTTCAACAAGAAACCAAACCATGCAAAGACAACAACAAGATAAGATCTAGCAAAAACAACAGATCAGGTTGCAGACCCTTAACTGGTGATCCCCTCCAAGGATCTTGATGTGGAGAATTCGCTCGTGGTCATAAGAAGCTCTACATGCTTGGTGCTTGTCGTTGCTGGGAGCCCTGATTTCACATTCAGGTGTTCTCTGACACTGCCAATGTCAAGGTCCCCTTTCACAATGCACCTGCTCACAAAAGGCTTGTATTTCTGTGGTTGATCGAATGTCGTCACCAAGACCAGACTTCAAATAATGGATCAGAAATTGAAGATATGGATTATGAACTCAGAAAAGAACATAGCTCAATGTAGTCCCTCTCCACCATAGATATTGAAATTCTATTGGAGTGTTGGGGAATGTGTTTTTGAAACAGACACAATTCGCCCATTCACTTCTCAATTGATTGCTAAATGTCTTCAATGCTTTCCTTGTTCATCTCACATGGCATGTCACATTTCACCTTCCACACGATTTTCAGTACTTGGTATCACACTTTCATTTCGTGTTCTCTTCACGAGTTCATTTCCTACGCAGTTAAATACTCTCTTCAGATCAATAGATTAGCCAATTAATCCTATTTAATCAGATTGGACCAATCCACAGAATTTCCATATTAATTCTCAAGATTTTGAATAAAATCCTTCAAATTTCATTCAAATCCAGTGATTCTCTATGAAAGGAAAAAAAGAAGTTGATCAATGACAACAATTAAAGAGAAATCTTTCTTTGAGATCTATATCAAAATGTTAAACTGATTCAATCTATTGAGTAACTTTTTTTTTTTTGAATCGGAGGTTAGAATTTATTCAAAGAAAAAGAAAAAAACAAAGAAGCCCAAGATAAAAGCACAGTACACCAAGCCCGGGCCAGGCAGAGAATAACAAAGGCCAAACATAGCAGGCCACCCTCATCCCGGGCCAGGAATAAGAAGGCCCAACAGGCCTGGCAAAAGGAGAGAGACCCACCCACGCCAACCAGCCAGGCAGGAACAGAGAGCTAAACAATGCAGAGCATAGGCAGCCAAGATTCAGCACAAAAACAAGAGCAGAAACAGCAGATCAAGCAAGAGAAGAATCAAGCAAGATTAGTATCACCCAGAACACCATAGCTCGGCGCAAGCAAAGTCTGATCAAGAGAGAGATCAGAGAAAAGAATGGTGAACTGGGCAGGCATATCGGCAACATGTTCAGGGGTGCAATTCACCCTTAGAAGCAGAGAGTTGATTGCAGGTACAAGACCTCTACACTTCACATGAGCAAAATTATTGTCAAATCCAATCAGAGTGTCAATTAGATACGAGGGTGTTTATTTGTCAAAATCTGACTTAAAAACAGGTGTGGACAAACATTTTTGTCCATGGACTAGGCTTGGGCTTTTTTAAAGCATGTTTCTATAAATGGATAAGCTCGGGCTTTTACTAAAAGCCCATCAAGGCTCGTATATTTTTTTTATATAATACATACACATATCAGAAGATCATACCTAATACTACTTTTATTTTTTTATTTTTTAAATTGAAAATCTAACTGTAGCAAACTTAAAGACCTATCACCGGCTGCTTGGTAGTTCTTTGAAAAAATGAGTAACAAAATCCCCGATAAAAAGATTAACAACGAGATTTCCAAAATCTGATTCTTTCTCCACCGCATTCTGATGAATGATTGATAGGAATGGATCGTTTGGGCTTCCCTGCATCCGTTTGACTCGTACCTCCCAGTCATGTCTCTAGGATCCCATTCAATAGATCAACCAATTTCTAGGGTAAAGAGAAGAGTTCTTCCCCCACATGCCTGTAGATACAAAGTGAATTTGCTTGAATTATTATCTATTGATAGATTATGTGACAGCTCAAGTGATTTACATCCCTTCCAGAGTGTCGATCACTCATCATTTTACTTACCAAGTTGTAAGGGAAATACGAGTGAATTGAAAAACTTTTCTCAATCTGAACACTCAAACAGTGTGACTTTAAACAAGGAATATGAAAGAGGAGAGAAAATACAGATAGAGGGTTGAATAAATTGCGAACGATCGGAGAGTGATTTTCAAAGAGCTCGTTTCTCGATTGATTTTACAAACATCAAAATTCATTTACTCTTAATTTTATAAATTCCGGTGCTGAGTTTAAGTGAAAGGTATAATTTTACTTCAAAAACTGTACTGAAAAGAAAAATGAATTCTCTCTTAATTATTTGAATATAATTTTTTTAAGTCCAAAACTATACTCTTTTCACTTAATATTAGTCCCGGATTTCATAAAATTCAGAATAGATGAATTTTTGATATATTGTTTGTAAATAGGTTGAGAAACCGCTTCGTTTGAAAATCAGAGTCAAAAGTCCAAAGGTTACGGTTGGCAGGGAGGTCGTTTCTCGATCGATTTTTACAAACAAGATATCAAAATTCATTTACTTTGAATTTTATGAACTCCGTAACTGATTTTAGGTGAAAAAGATATAGTTTTAGACTTAAAAAATCGTACCCAAAAAATTAAGAGAGAAAGTCATTTTTCTTAATTCTTTGGGTACGATTTTTGAAGTCCAAAACTAGACCCTTCTCACTTAAAATCAGTTCCGGAGTTCATAAAATTAAGAGTACATGAATTTTGATAACTTGTTGATAAAAATCAATCGAGAAACAATTTCTTTTAAAAATCCATCTCCATAATATTCGTTCGGAGGATTCCTGGAATCGTTCGATCTTACATTCTCTCCACAGCCTCCGATAGGACAATAATAAAGGGAAGTTCAATCAAACTGTCAAAACATGAAAGGAAAAATTGAAATGTGATGTCTTTTGAAAAAAAAAATGCAGTGTCCATCAGGTCAGCCATTTTCTTTATCCTTATCGTCGGCTTCCTCTCGCCCTTGCTGCAAATTTTGCAATGCCGTCTTATCTCCGGGTCGAAATGGACAAGACTTGTGTACAAGTTAACGAAATGCCATGGTCATTTTCTTTGTAAAGGTTATACAAATCAATAAAGGCATAATCAGTCTATTAGATTGACAAAATTCATGGTTTTAAGAGACTAATTTAGTATTTTCTTTGTAATTGGTGGATGAGTACTGCTCCAACCGAGTCCCGTATTGAAAGTGTAGAAGGAGATTTAGAGATTTATAAAGAACTTATTTTATTCTATAGAAGAGGCTAGTCTTTGAGGTCCTAACACGATGGATTGGAGATTTAACCTAATCTGACTATATTTCACTATTGTAATGTTACACTCAGGACATTTGTGAATTGAAAGGTTTACGTATGTCTCAAGGATTAGTCAAATAGAATGCTTCAAAAATTCAGATGGGTCGTTTGAATACTTTGATTTTAAAAAAAGAAGAAGTAATATTCATACTTATTTTAAACTTATTCATCTTCGAATTTATATATGTTCAATTTTTACTATTCTTAAAATCAATATAAGACATTGTTATCAATTATCATAATATGCAAAATTATAATATCAATTAAGAAAAAATAACTCTCTTTCAGTCAGGCTCGGCTCAACTATTAGGTGAGTTAGGCAATGTTATCCCTCCATTTTCCTAACTCAAAACTTTCAAAGATGGAAGAAAGAACGAAGAAGAAGAAAAGAAGAGAAGAAGATGGTAAGAAAAAGAGGGAGAAACGGCGGCTTGGAGGGGAGTTGAGAGAGATCTAGAGTTTGAGTTCCATAAGAGGTAAAAACGAAGAAGGAAGAGGAAAGAGGGATTAAGGTTAAGAGGTTCCTTCTTTTCCAACAAAAATGGGATTTGGGTGAGTGGGTGTGGTCTCATGGAGCCCACACGAATTTTGGATTTTGAGTTGGTTAAGAAAATTTAGGATTTTAAATTAGGTTTTCAAATACCTCTTTTGAAAATTCTAAAAAATCATTAAATTATTAACAAACTTTGGTCTAAAAATAAGATTTTCAAAAATAAATACTCAAAATTATTTTAAAATTTCAAATTGATAAATCTCAAAAAAAATAAAAAACAAAAAATTTTGTGATTCCATATTTTTTCATATGTATCTAATTGAAGAGCGTATGTATATTTTAGATCTAATGGTGCAAATTCTAAATTTTTGTGTGATTTTTCAATCATTTTTCTTTGAAAATAATTATTTCCGAGGCACACAAATCTCCCTAAATCTCAAAATATCAGATCAAATCATTAATTAAATAAAAAAAGTTCCTATTTAATTTGCCTTTATACTTCAACTTGTATCAAAATGACTCAACTTTGAGTGAATTGATTCATAAATCTCCACATTATCGGTACATGTGCGCCAGTGATGCCGATCACAATCTAATCCAATAATAAATGAAGTCTTTTCTTTGTCATAAGTTAATCTCGAGAATTATTATTATTATTATTATTATTATTTCATAAAGGGAAAATATTCATTCAACTACCAAAATACATAGAGAATTATTGAAGCGGCAAATACATTGTTAAAACTTTGTGCCACGGGGATGGAGTGTTGCTTTTCCCAATGAGAGAGATGATTGAAAGAAATAGCTCGTGATATCATTTAATGTTCTTCATATATATAACAGTATAATATTTGAATAATTTATAAAACTATAAATTAATTATATTAAATAGGTAAAATTATACCGATATAAAATGGATATAATTTTATTTTCAATAGATTAATCTATTTTATGAGATGGGCCATTAAAATACGAAGTTCATTAGTCAAATTTTCAACAACTAAATTTAGTTAAAATGATCATATATATCTAAAACATCACCAATCACTTATCAATTTGGCCTTCCACATATTTTATCCAGTCATGTCAATCTATTTATTTTTTTAAAATATTTAAAAATATTTCACTAAGAATATTTTATTATTACGACTCTATAATTAATAAAGATTAGGATATTAAATACGTTAAAAAGGGGTTTGTAATTAATATAAAAGATAAGGATAATTTTCACAATTATTGAAAACAGAGGAGTAGTTTCTGCAATTGAGGCAAAATATAAAGTGTATTTACAAATTATTCAAGATATTTAAATTATTAAAAATAATTTTTTTGCTAGATTCTAGACTTTAATTTTGTTGCATGTATTTTACACAACTCAGCAGATTTTTGAACATCAACTTACAACTAATAAACATCGTCATACTATTAATTATATATTCTAATCATCATTGATGTTGCCTCCAATAAGATTTTAGTTTTGATAGTGATGATGAAAATTAATTGCAATTAATAATAGTATCTTTGCTAATCTAATATAAATTAAAAAAAAAATCAAACAAATGACAGTGGCTAAAAAGCAAGATTTGTTGAGGTGCAATGGAGGCAATCTTCACAAGTGTGAAAGGAAATAACTTGACAACTTATTTATCTATTAAAAATATAATTTACAAATCTAAAATTTAGATTTGATTTAAAATCTTGTCATTGAATAATTTATTAAGTTTGTTTATTCGAGTTGAAAGAACTCTATAAAATTTATTGATTTATTTGACTTAAAATATCATCAAATCGAGTTAATTCGAATTGACTTGTTCGATTTTTTTAATTTAATGTAAAAAATATAATAAATTGTAGAAAATAAAATAAGATTTGGTAATTAAATAGAAAAATGGTCTCTTGTCGTGACCTGATCTTCATTTATAGTCTAAAGTGGCTCTTTTAAAGGGAAATTGTCAATAGAATTGAAAATAATACTAATTAGTTTTGTCTTATTTATTAAAATAGAATGAATGGCTGCCATAGCTGCACCACTCATGAGAAAAAGTTAGAAGAAAGATTATTAAAATTGACCAAAAGGATCCAGAGGAAAAAAATATCACCAACTCCCATCATGGTTTTTTTATTTTATTTATATGAACTTTTAGCCTATTGTCATTTATAATAAATTTTATCATATAAATTTTTATGGGTGGCCATTTATACACTTTATTTTTCTTTAAACGATATTTTATTTCAAATTTTGTATGAAAATTATCATTTTGACTCTAAATTTTTTAAAAAGATGATTCTTTTAAATAAAATTGAGGGGTAAAATGATAATTTCAAATAAAATTTTAAAATAGAGTATCTCTTAAAAGATAGGTGGAGTGTCTAAATGACTATCCATTTTTTATTTACTTCAATACACCTTTCTTGTTCCACTCTCAATAGTAGTAATCGATTTGCATTGAGCGACGCTGGCTTTTTTAGAAAATAATTAACTTCTTTAAGTTAGTGAATATAGTTTAAATTTAAAAGTAAATTTGGATTAATGAACTTGATTTAATGAAATTTATCAAATTTTCTAAATAGATTTTAAAGACTCGGTCAAGAAAGTCTTGTTAAAATGAGTAATTTTTGAAAAGTTAGAAAATTTTGATAAATTATTAATTAATTGAGTCAAATTTTATTAATTTAAGTTGATTGAGATTAAATTGCTTGGAGTTTTTTTTTAAATGATGATTTCACATGTAAATAAAAGCAGTAAAAGGTAAATTTTTCTAATAATTTAATAAAATAACATTTTTGACTGTTAGTGATTGTTTTGAAACTCTTATTCTAACTTTCTTAACTCGGCGCCTCTTCCCAGATTCTACCACATACTGGCGTCACAGTATAAGTTGCAGAAAATCCCGTGCACCTTTCTTACCTAGAATCCAATCTTCTTTTCAATTCGCTCAAATTCCGAGGATTCAAGTTCCCAACTTCGAAAAATCTCCAGGAATCTCTACGTTCATGTCGGCAATCTTCGAATCCCTGTCTTAATGTTTTTTCTTCTCCGTTAACAATTCTAGATTTAGCGGAAGAAGCTTAAAAATTGAAATACACTGGATTTTTTTTGAAGCAGAATACTTTTGCCCTGTTTGGACGCGAGGAAATTACTGTTTCTCACAAAGTTCAGTAAAATTAGCTGTGTTTGATAAAAGAATGGATACTTTCCTATAAAGTAGCTTCCATTCTATGCAACCAAACAGACCTGACGAGATTCGGGTCTCTTCTTTTCTCTTTCCCTTTTAACTGCCTTTTGTTCTTTCCTTCATTCTCGGATTCTGTACTCCGGACTCTGTACTGTGATTTTGTTTTGATTTGCTGTTTCTCTTCGTTGTTGATTGAATCAGAAGCTAAAGGTGTTCTTTTGATGGCCGAGCTTTGTGGTTTTGCAGAGTAATGCTCGCAAGTTTCACTTTGCATAATTGCATTTGTGTTTCAGTGCTCCATTTGAACAAGTTTGAAAGGAAATTACTTTCTGAACTTCTTATGCAGTCAATCCAATTATGAATGCTCAATTGAACTAATGAAGCACCTAAATAAAATGCAGGGTTATGTATTTAATTTTAGTACGCTTTTTTTGGAAAAAATCAAGTAGGAAAAGAATTGGCAAGAAGAATAGCGCATACCTCAGATCAAGGGAGAAAAGCATTACAACCCAAGTACTTTAAGAGCACCAACATACAAAAGCAAATGGATGTCTGGAAGTCTAGGCTAAACTATTTTAAGAATTTACTTTGCTCATTTTTCATTAATTTATCAGTTCTAATCAAGATACTTGGCTTCTATAAGTGTGTTAGCTCATCATTGTCTTCATCCTCAGAAGACTATTCTTCTTCTTCTTCCTAAATTCTGGGATGTAGGGTTAATGATTCATTTAAGAGCTTCAGTTTAGCATTTTACACCCTTTTTGTATTTGTATTAATCATGAGGTTGTATTGCATTTAACTCGGGAACAAAAAGTTTCATGGGTGTAGTTTAACTAGTAATCTCCTGCCTCAGGAAACGGGAGGTGCCACGTTCGAGTCCCCATGGCCTCACCTGGTGTGCCCTAAAGGGCAGTGGTATCACCCGTGGGGGTTTTACGCTGGGTTTCCTGAGGTTTCCCACACGTAAATTCAAAAAAAAGCTTCATGTAGTCATGATTTGCATGCTTAAGCTCTCCTTCAGTTTCTGCTTGTTGGTTTAATAAGGCAGCATACCTTCCATGTCTAGGTGCTTAATCAGTACCCTAATAGTGTTCAAGTCTCTTCTCATAATGAGCTATGTTTATTTCATTTAAGTTTAAAGACTAAATTGGTACTAAAAAGACCCTCAATTTTGTAATCATAGGGAGCTCAAGCTGAGATAGAGCTTGGTTTGTCAATCTTCATATATTAGCTTGAGTTTGCTGAGAAATCGAGTTGAGCATACTCCATTTTTAGCTGTCTTAATGATACATATCAAGCATCCTTACTCAACCTTGATTCATATAACATGCAATATGGTGATATGAATATGTAGTTCTCTACAATATAACTACACAAATAAATATTCATATGCACATAAATAATACAAAAGCACATATATAGAATCCAAGGAATCCAAAAAAGCTGAGGGGGGTTACACAGAGACTAGATTGAACTCGGTTGTTTATTGACAAGATGAACTCAAGTTCAAGCCTAACTGAACCAAAATGGGCAGGACCTAGCTTGGGTTGGTTTGTTCATTTACAAGCCAGGCTCAATCTTGAATTTGTGAGTTGAGTCAAGCTAGACTTTGAGCAGCTTGGCTTGTTTACACCCTAGCAGTATCACCAAACGTACCATTACTCTTGTGTAAGTGAGATGGAATAACTCTCTTCATGATTATTCAACTGTTTTTATTTTCAATTCAAGCACTTATCACCATCCTTCTTAACCTTTGTAATTGCTGTAGTTGGTGTATCTTTAATAGTCCCATAAAAATTTATTTAGCATTTACATATAGTAAAGTTGAGTGATTATCTTCTTCTTCATCTTCTTCTTTTTGAAAAGGTAATGTAACTGATATATTGACAGTAGTTACGGATTTAAGGGTGAGCATTTGCCAAATCTGTTGAACAACAATCTTTCCATATCATGGACTCTATAATCTCATCCCAAGAAATATAGATCCCCAGATTTAAGGGTCAAATGGAGAAGTAGAACTCAAGGCAAGTCAAATGGATTAGACTTAGGGTCAAATGGAGAAGTAGAACTCAAAAGCCACGTGTTTGAATATTATGCCCTAAGAGTTTATTATCATAGATTCATAGTGGATAAGGATGAGAGTCACAACAAGTTTTTAATTGCTTCAAGCAGACCTCTATATGCTAAATCAGACCTTTAAAACCATATTGAATGTGGTTTATAGTTTTAATATTGACTTCTTCAATTACAAATATTTTTAGATTGTGTAGTCTTTAGCACTTAATCAATGCTGCATATCTCTATTTTTTCACCTTACAGAAATACCGTAGTGGTTATGAATATTGGAACCTGAAAAGGATTGATTTTCTACGTGTAAGGAGAGAAAAAAAACAGTGTTCAGTAATTTAAAAAAAGGGCTATTCCTGAGAGAGTTTTTCTTGAGAAACTACAAACAGGATAGAGATTTGGGGTCTAGAAAGAATCACTTGTTAGATTGTGGTGGAACAGAGTATGGATCGATAAGGTTGAGTTGAAAAAGTAGATGAGATAAATAAATCTTTGTGAAATGTGACTTCTCAAGAAACTGATGATGTTTTCTTTTAATTCAAAATTGTTGAGATATTCCAACCTGAGGGTAGATTTCTCTCCTATATCATCCAGTGTTTAAAGAATGGTTCAAGACTTGTTTTGAAAGTGAAATGGTTTTAAGACTTAGTTAAAGAAGTAATGTCCTTGGGGCACTTCTTTCGTACCTGTCAATTATTAGCAAATAGTAATAGATGCATGTGCATGAGGATGAGAGAGAGAGAGAGAATTCCCTTTTTTTGGTGAATTGATAATGAATATTTGACTTAGATGTCACATGTTGATCTTACTGAAAAGGGCATCAAATCTTATTGTAAGATTGATATTAGTTTTTTTCAATTGGTATATGTGGGCCCACTTCAATCTTTAGATGGTACAATGGCTTCATTGATGATGATGACGTGGGGCCTACTTTCTACCATTGAAAATCACTTGATCTGAATTTGTCTCCATCACAAGAAGGGCCCCAATGGCGCCAGCTGATGTGTGGTATTCACTATTGGGTTGCAATTAACGAAGACATCATGCTCCATTTTTTTTTTTATCTTATGGTGAATGGTTCTCATGCATGGTGAAGTTGAGACTTGTCACTTATGACCCAAGAGATTAAGATCAACTGTTTCCCATGATAAAAAAGTTAAATACTGAGCCCCAAATGGATCAATTTCAAATGAGGTCAACCACGTTGAATCATTCCAGATGACGCATATATGTAGACTTTGAAATCAACCTTATTGAACCATTACATTCATACGCACACAAACATGCACTTACACACCAAAGTTTTAAAGATCAGCTGATATGTTGAATTAGACTTGGACTCTGGCCATTCCATATTTTAAACCAATGCCTTGGTGAGTCCTATCTGACAAGGCTGAGTCAAGCGAGATTTGATTTTTACCATGTCTTACCTATTCCAGCATTTAAAAACTCTGATAGACACAGACACATACATGTCAACATAAAGGAGGAATGACCAGATGGATAGCTACATCCTACCAAAGTTCTCCTCACTGTAGGGGAGATTGCTGCCATTTGTAAATACCAGAATTGTCTCAGAAAGGAAATTACAATAAAAGAAAAATCCTGATCTAATTATAAACAGATACCAAAGATAAGAAATGATATTGATACACATCATGGAGACATCCCCAATGTAGGAATTGATGTATCCTCCAGCTCCCATGTCCCTTTCTAAAGTATACAAACTTAACACTTAAATGCAGCTGATGCCAAGGTATTTTTTCTTTGCACCTCAAAAGAATGGGATTATATTTTTCGAGTGGTTGTCCTTGGTCATACTATTGTTTATGTGATCATCTCTGATTGTTTAGAGTGGACTACGTGAATTGACAGTCTTTATTTTGGGATGTTTCTGTGCTTCATTCCCTTGCCTTCGGAAGTAATAAGTTGAGTTTGATTGTATTTTAGTTTCATTTTTCACAGGAAACTGAATGCGCACCAGAAATAAAACCCCAACCACAAGCAGCTCATGACCCAGAAGCTGATAAACAAAACAAACCGTCAACTGAGGTTCCCATAGCTTCTGAGTCATCTATATCCAGCGGCAATGTCCGTAGGGTCTCTCGTGAAGATATTGAACTTGTAAGAGGCTAGAATTTATTTTCTTCATACTAATTGGCTATTTAGTTCTTAAGCTGTTCAACTAAATCCTTTTGTTCGTTTCCTAATCCAAGTGTTGCACTTAGCTCTGATGTCCAATTTCGACGATTTTGTAGGTCCAGAATCTTATAGAGCGATGTCTCCAGTTGTATATGAATAAGGCGGAAGTGGTAAAGACCCTCTTGAATCGAGCAAGGATTGAGCCTGGGTTTACAAGTCTAGGTAGATTAATGAGATCCTCATGCGGCATAAAAATATTTATTGTAGTTTTTGCCAAACTTCCAAAGTGATCTTGTAGTGGGAATAAACTTGGCTAGTGAAGGATACCTACACCCTTTCTCCGAACGTGCAGTCAGAAGCACATATAACACCTAAATGCATGCACCTTGTGGAACTTCTTTTCTTTCCATGGGGCCATTAAAGGCATACATTATGTTCTGATATCCCTCTTGTATCTTCTTTTCAGTATGGCAGAAGCTTGAAGAGGAGAATGCTGAATTTTTCAAGGCATATTACATAAGGTTAAAGCTAAAAAAACAGATAATTATGTTTAATCACTTACTGGAGCGTCAATATTATATGATGAAGTGCCACATGCAGCCAAAGGTTCCCTTGGCACATGTTCAAAATGGCTTCCATCCTTCGCCTGGTAAGTGGTCTCTCTCTCTCTCTCTCTCTCTCTCTCTCTCAAGCAGGGCTTAGGCCTATATAAATCTTCATCCTGATTGGCTCTTTAGTGTCCAAGCATAAATCAACTAGTTCACCTGGTTATTTATTATATTTCTGCTTCATCCTCATCGTAAACCATTCAAATAAAAAGGAAAATCATAGTCATCAAAACCATTTACTCATCTACCTGATTTGGGCTTTTTAAGTTCTACTTTCCAATAAACCTTTTTGAAAGTCATGCCTTTTGTTTCTCAAAAATTATCATATACTTTCTTACTACGTAAGTTGAAGTCTTTAATGGCATAATCCTCCTTCTAGTACCTTTTACTTGTCCTTAAATTGTTTGTATTGTCATGTTTATAGTTAGTTATTTGTTTTTCTAACTGCTTATCATTCAAAAAAAAAAAAGTTTTGGGAGATATATGTAATTTTGTGGGGTTTAACCATCATATGTAATGTTCTATATATTAGGGGGTTTATGTAGCCTCTAATTTAGACAAGGGGTTTATTTAATTTTAAATGGGCCTCATAAAAGTCTGACAGGCCTTAGATCCCAAGCGTGACTCTGGCCTGTTAACTAAATAGGCCCTATATTTTCAGCCAATCCCACTCCAACCCATTGGGTTTTCACCTATACCGTAGCATGTACTACTGAACTAACCTTGTATTTTTGTGCCTCACAGTACATCAATTGCAATTTGTAAGTCTTTGTATCATTGTTATCATTCTTATTCAATGCCAACCTGTTTGCAGTGCAGTTAACAATTTACCCATGGGGTACCCAGTCGTGCAGCAGCCTCCAATTCCAACTGCAGGTCAGCCCCATCTTGACTCCATGGGCTGTGGACTGTCCAGCTGTCATGTGGTAAATGGAGTTCCTGCACCTGGGACATTTCATCCCATGCGGATGAATTCAGCTAACAAGTAAAGATGCATCTCTCTCTCTCTCTCTCTCTCTCTCTCTTACCCACAGGCACACACTTATTTGGGAGTGCAAGCTATGCACAGAGTCAGTGACATTGTATATCAATAGTTTTTCAACTACACAAAAGAGTGATGGCAATGACAGTGTAATATATGTAACTGAACTTGAAGATGTATGTCAGCCTACATTAAGAAGTGAGATGGTAGATGCATTAAAGGAGAATGAATTTTGGTATTTCTCTGCATGCTGTCTCCAAAAAGGGTGTTGAGCACAAGAAGTGCACTCACAACAAAGAAGAAAATGTAAAATGAAGTGTCCCTCCAAACGTTGGCAACATAAATGAGCTAATATCTCAAAGAGAGAGAGAGACAGAGAGAGAGAGAGAGAGAGAGAGAGAGAGAGAGGCTTTGAGCACAAGAAAGTGCACTCACAACAAAGAACAAGATGTAAAATGAAGTGTCCCTCCAAATGTGGGCAAAGAGAGGCATTCACCTGAGATACATGATAATAGTAACTGAAGGCAACAACTGCGCGCTCTTGCCATGCCCCATGCAGTTTCAACTTTGCCATAGTAGGAGAATCCATATTATTTCTGAGGTCGATATATGATACATCCAAGTTAATGAACATTGAGCATCTCATCACTATTTTATAAATCCAATATTCTTCCAATGATGGATATTTAATTGCAACCCACACACTTATTTCCATCTTATATAATGTTGAATAGAGGGAAGAAAATTTATCATCTCATTCTTCGTGTCCATTATATGCTCAATGTATTGCTTCTGATGGAGCCTCCTAATGGCAGTTTTCTGATTTTTGTGCAGCACGATCATGGATAGCAGTGCAACAGACATGCAACCTGTGATCCCTACTGGCAATACCACATCATGCATCTCTGATATGGCAGTCAGCTCAACTTCCTTGTCGTCGAGTGGACACTTTCCCTTTACTCCAGAGATGTCAGGGCTTGGAGTAGATGCATCTCGACTTGACACAGCATTTACGTCTGATGTTGCATGTACTGTAGGATTGCAACTTGGAGCAGATGGTGGGGCTGGGAATGTGAGGGACTCCCATACATCTTTTGCGCAAATCCCATGGAATTTCAGCCTCTCAGATCTAACAGCAGATTTGGCAAACATGGGAGGTAATCTTGCATCTTCTGTATTGTGCTTAAGCATAGTAGTTTCTCCATAAATTGGGATATCATTTCTTTGGTGACAAATCTACAATTGGTTCATTATTTTTTATGTTTAATAATTGAATACGTTTTTTATTTTTATTAATTTTCTGAGGTGCCAACTTAAGTGTTATATGGTAGAACAGTATTTACAAGAGGAAATGTACAAAACTTGGCATTTCAACAAGCAGATGAAGAGTGGAAATAGAGAATAACATAACGTGCAGTAAGGAGAAATTCATGAATAGCACAACCTTCAAAATCCTAATTTTGGCAGTCTATCTTCTAACTAGTTAACTTCCTTGTCCACAAGTACGAAATTCCACTTCCTGTTTTTTACAGTTGATTTCATTTCGGTCACTTCTCCAAGGCTTGTCAGATATCCCTTCAGCCTGAGCTAATCGAGTGAAATAAAATAAAATATTCTCATTAACAGGTGATGCCATCAGTGGATCCCACAACCAGGTTATTCCCCTGTTGTAGTTTTTACCCCAGATGCTCTTATAAAAAGTGACTTGTGATTAAAAAAAATCTAGATGTTTGTAGTATAAGAAACGACGAAGAAGGGTGGTGAACTAGATGAGTTAGGCAAGTGGGAGTGTCATGAGTATATTGTAATTCATTATTGTGGTTCATAATGCCATAACCTGGTCGTTTCGTAGCTGATATTGTTTCTAGTTTCTGTGGCAGCTGCCTCTTTTTGGGTCAGCCCTCTTTTCTTTTGTTGGTGAAAGTTCTTTTCATCATTATCATCAACAAAGCCCTATCAGCTTTGTGAGATCTACTTAACAATCTTTTTAACCCTTCTCCACTCCCCTCCCTTTCTCTCCAAACTAATAAAAGAACACCTAAATGCTTTGAACATGAATGGTCTCTGTATTCTGTGCCGTGGCATTCTTTTTGTTTTCTGTTCTATGGGAGTCGTGGTGTGTAGATGACAGATTAAAGAATTGGCATTTTTAGGTGCTAATTGCCAATATTTTATATTTGACATGACTCAGAGTCCTTTTCAGTTAATGTTGTATCTAATTTGTCTTAAAAGCTAAATCACTATTTATTTCTTTTAAATGAATTTCCTAATCTATATACTATTTTGGAATTCTTGGCAGATCTCGGACCACTAGGAGACTATACTGGCTCACCTTTCTTGCCTTCTGAGTCAGATATCTTGCTTGATTCTCCAGAGCATGACAATCTAGGTAAACTGAATCTTTCTTTCATTTTCACCTGTGTGACTGCCAAGCTGGAGCCCTTGTCTTCCTTTATATTTGATTCAAATGATTACTATGCTAATAGTAAAGCTAATATACCATTTGTTGAAGATTTAATGGCTAAAGCAGAATTCTTAAGATAAGGTTTAATTATAATGCATCATTCTGGAAGGAACTGCGTTACACTTATGGTTCACCTTCTCATTAGTAATAGTCAACTTCAGTGATTAGCTCTCTCATGCATCAGAAGCAATGCTCCCAGGCATAACCCCATAGGACAGCAAGTTAAATTCAGTTGTCATTAGCTAGTCGATAGCAAGATAATTGTACTGGTAATATTGTTATGACCTGATACTGCTTAACACCATATCTGGTGACAACTGCAGACTTCTGGGTGCTCTTTTTCATGTCCCTGCCACAGATATGGAAAACTTCAGTTGACATGGGGTGCACTCATTGATTCTCATCATGACTTAGAAATTTAGAATTCTTCCAAATTAATGCAATAGAAATCAAATGGCATGACTTTACTCCTTAATTCACGCATCACACTTTGGCCACTCATTAACTTCCAGTTTAAAAACACAAATTAGCCAAACTGGAATTCCGATCAAGAGAACTAAAAAGAACAACAGACTGATGTCTCATTCAGCTTCTTATGAACTCAACAATAGGTTTTGATGGTAAAAGGAGGGGAAGACCCCTGCACAACCCAGTTCGTAATGACTTTAGGTATAGTATGAAACCATGTTGAATCAACTAATCCTCATTTGACGCTCACATAATTTCATGTAATCTATAAATAATCTTTCTTTCTAATTTTGAAGATAATGTTGAGAAATGATATTATGATATCAAGATATAAAAAAGGAGAAAATGGACCAAATGCCTGCCTTATATTATTTATAACCTCTCTGGTTTGCACTGAAATTGACAGAAAATGAACTCAAATCAGACGGCTATACTGTCCATGCCCAAATATGGGGAGTGAGAGTTCTGGAGAAGCAATTGTTATAGTTCACAACCTATTACCATATTGAAAAATGATAAAGGTTACCCATGCCTCCCCAAGATGGGAGACTTTTTACATATTATTTAGGTGCCATGGGTTAGTAACCCACTTGCAAAATAATCATATTGTTGGGGTGCCATTTTCAAATCATAATTTTGCAAACATGCCTGATGAGACTAAATTAAGTTTTCAAATTTCCAAACTGGCCTTCTGTATTTGAGGCGTTTTATCAAATCAGTTGAGAATCTCCAAGGGAGGATATTGCCAATGGCCTCACTATACAGATGTGTCAAAATATAACAATGCCTGCTAACTTCCTCATTCTGCGACTTCACATCTTTCTTGACGGTTTGCTATGTTCCTTTCCTCTATCCCTTTTTTAACTTCTCACTCGTTGATCTTGTCTTTTTGGTGTTACAGTTGACGACTTCTTTGTTGATTCCATCCCTGGGCAATCTTCTCAATCAGATGAAGAGAGAGAACAATCACATCAGGCATCATGAGTTAGAGAGTCAAGGTTAGATGCATGTCAGGGGCATTTTAGCATTCTATCCTTTTTTATCTGTTCACACAATGAACTGTCAGGCATCATGTAACATGAATAGTAGTAAGAGCATTAAAATATAATGGTAGGCTTTTGCGTTGTTTACTTGATAAATATTTGGTTGTGGCCATTTATGTGCTCATTGTGCTTAATTGTGGTTTTGGTTGTGAACTGTGTCTGAAGGAGAGAATAAGGACCTCTTTGGATTGGGAGAGAATACCAAGTTGCCTTAGAAGAAAACCAAATACAACCCACCTTACTTTTTATAACAAAATCTAAAAAAAAATTAAAAAGTGAGATGAAATTATTATTTTAATAAAAAATGAAGGATAAAAAGGACTTCCTTTCATGTGGGGCTATTGGTCATGGAAAATGGAGGCAATGGACTAAGATTTTTGAATTTGGGTTGGCTAGTGGAGTTCATGGGACTAAACCCAATGGTGAAGTAAAAACAGTGCTTGAATGGTCTTTTTCTCAATTTGGGTAGGGTCGGGTTTGGGTCCGATGCAACTTGAGTAGATCCTCTACACTGCTGTTAGTGAGGGAGGGAGGCAAAGGTAGCTGCTCTGCATCCATTCCCCTTTTCTATAAATGTTGGAAAATGAACATATTCAGTTACGTTTTACTTTCTTAAATATTAAATGATGCATTTTGATGGTAGAAGATGAGGTAAATGACTTAATAGCAATGATTTTAAATAGGGAGGAAAGATGTGCGTGGACACCATGTGCCTCACATTCTTTCTGCCGTGGTTTTATCATCGAGTGGCAATGGGCCTGTGCCCAGCCCGAGCCTGATCCCTACATGGGCTTCAGAACATGTGCTCAAGCCCAATGAGCCTGACAAAAAGCTCAGGCCTGAAGGAAAGCCCAAGTGAAATATTAAATCTATTTAGTATTGACATGTTATCATAGTAACTAGTCGACTTTTCCTTTTTCCTTTTAGTTTGTATTCATCTTATTAAAAAATCAATCATAGAAATTTAAATAATGCTGGATGAGGTAAAAGATTTTTTTTTGACACCTGTTGACTTTGAGTGATGAGATCAAGTGACTTTGAATTTTGAGTTGAAATTTGATTCACATGTAGCTGTTGGCTCCATGCCAAGCCTTGATATGGCCAAGCCCAGCCCGATTTTAAATGGGCTTTACATTTAGGCCCTAGCCCAATTAACAATCAGGGTATAATTTTATGCTCTAGCCTTATTTTTCTTGGGCCATACTTTTCAGGTTTTTTTGCAAAGTTGCCACCCCTACTTTTATTTGAGGAACTATCGCATTTCATTGTTCCTTGATAATAGATGGAAGACCCAAAATGAACTCGGGGTCGAAAATTCTGCCGAATCTAGATTACGGCCGAGATCTCGGACGAGATCTTTCTTTCTTTAATTTTTTTTTTTTTGAATTTTGGTGGCTTTTTTTAAAAAAAAAATCATTTAAAAAAATAAAAAAGCTGTTTTTTTAAAAAAAATTATATATATATATATATATATGACGAGATATCAGTGGGTCCACAATCGATATTCATTTTTTTTTGAAGTAAAAATAAAAATTGGCTGATATTCGGCCAATTTTTTTTTTTCTTATTCCCCTAGTTGCCCTGTAACCACGTAGCACTGTAGGAGTTAGACACTGAATGGGATTATACCAATCTAACCGTGAACACGACTTGTAGTAAAATGCCCACATATGTGATTATAGTGTTCTCATTATCTCTAGTCATTAATATTTTGGCAAGTGTCAATGGCTAAACAATCTTTAGACTAAAATCAATAGCCATCAAATGGATGGTTGGAACTTGGAAAAAAAGAAAAGAAAAAAACACTTCCTGAAAGCTTCTTGTATAACTTTGTTTTTAAGTCGGGAATTAAAACTTCAATTGATAAATACTTATGGTTGCAATAAAAAATAAATAAAAAATTTAACATCATCATCGCTTGTGACGGAATCACCTCCTCTTTTCTTCGAAAGAATGGATCACAATCAATTGGCAGCCATTGCTCACACCAATCGGGTGGTACAGATTCTAGTTTGTTGGCATTTCACAATATTACCAATAGATCAAATCGAGTCAAGTTGGAGTAACTAACAGGGAGATAATAGATTAGATTGGATTGGGTGACCGATCCATTTGTTTTAAATTCGCAAGCCAAAGTCAGCCCATTTGTCATGTGGGTTGACACTCAACCCAAACCTTGTTACCCACGGTCAAATTCAGCTTGGAGGGTTGGCTTATGAATTGCCAATTGAATTGTCGAATTAGATTTTGTATAACTTGAATCCAAACTCACCATTTATTAAGCGAGTTCAAGTTGAGCAAGTCAATTTTCAAAATAAGTCAAAATGCTAAACCCAGACTTAAACCCCATTTCTCTCAGTCGGGCTGATCAGGATAAAAATTGGGAAAGAATGAAAGATAATTCATTTCAAATACTTGGTAAAACAAGAGGACGAAACTCCGACAGAAAGAATAGAGCTTTCTTGTGAGATACATGAACATTAACTAAGAAAAAGGCATTAAAAATACATTATGTTGGTGATTACCAGCCTCCCAGCATTTGCTCTCCCACAGTAGCTGTTTTCTCTGAATGGTTTATGAGGACACTAATCCTCAAATGTGAAATATAAAAAGTGTGGGATTGGAGATTCACACCAATTTTGGTTCCATTGAAGGATGCTTTTATTCTAGTTTCTGCCAATTCTGGCAAATTACGATTTATAGGAAAGCATAAGAATGTTCCATGGGATTGAAGAGATAGAACTCCGGAGTAAAACCATGGCAGAAACTGGTACTTTTGCTGCTTGGTGGAGGTGGGGGGGTCGCAGACTAAAATCACGTAAAAAAATCAAAAGCATCATCATACAGAAAAACTAATGATGCAGATGCATTCTACTCTTCACAATTTCACATTACACTGATGAAAAGTACTTTATTTTTAATGCTTTAGCAAACTATTCTCTTTTTCATAAACTACAAATGTAGATACCAAAAACGAAAAAGGGCACAAAGTTTTTAAAATTGGTTTTCACAAAAGAAAAAAAGAAGAAAGAAAACCAACAAAAAACAGCACTACAGCATGAACAAGGGCATCTCAAAATAGATTAGAAAATCAAAATTACTTAACACTGTACAAAAAGATGATTGGAAATGCAGAGGAACTTATGAGTTTAGGTTGTTAGAGAGAACGAGCGGCTTCAGTTCAGCATTCCTGTTCTTCTTTCTGGAATTATTGTGCAACATTGATTCTAAAGTTGAAACAGCTTCCACTATACATTTGCCTTTGTTCAGCATGATGCAACTTGTCCTGCCAATTGAAGTGGAGAGTATCTTAATCTTGTTTGGATAAGAAGAATGTGATGATTGACCACAAAGTAAAATCTGTGAGTATGCAGCTTTACTAGAAGATAAAAATAAAACAGGTGCATGTTATTTTTGTCCCAATTATCCCCAACACAAAAGACATGTCAAGAGATACCAAGACAACTGCTGGGAGAAAAGACATGTCCCAATTATTTTTTATACTAAGGGACTTGTGCTCTAGGATGGCTCTCTTTCAATCATGTCAGAAGATCTGCCAATGGGATAGCTGATTTTCTTGCAAAATCAGGAATGGAGAGGGGACAGTACGATTGTTGAATTTTGTAATTGTCACCTTAGGGGTTCCTAGTATGAAAGTTTTATGTATCAATGGTTGTTCTATGGGGGCGGCTTCGAGGGGGTGTGGTATAAATCTCTTTATACTGTTTGACATTTTTTGTACCCTTTTCATGGTAATAATATTTTGTTATCGTTTCAGGGGAAAA
The DNA here is from genome assembly GCA_022113865.1 of Chimonanthus praecox. NCBI lineage: Eukaryota > Viridiplantae > Streptophyta > Magnoliopsida > Laurales > Calycanthaceae > Chimonanthus > Chimonanthus praecox. Next base: position 5,441,078 of record CM039094.1, read on the forward strand.
ACTTAGCAAATCCTTCTTTATTTTGGCATTTTTGTGTCATCATTCATTAATGGTATTTGTATAATTTGAATATTCTTCCATCTACTATTTTTTAATATTTACATATATAGCTATATGCCATATGGTAAAACCGTAAAAGGATTGTTGATTTGCAGGGTGCTGTAGTTAGCTTTCAAAGTTGCACATATAAGAAGCTGATTTAGTTGGATGAGATGAATTATTTGATACAACTTCTGTATCATAGATAATCACTAACAAGAAATCCTGGATGAGTAAGATCTCGGTCATTGGTGCTCTTAAGAGAGAACCTAAATACAGCATAACGGTCTGGTTCAAGTTTTATGGAATGGCGGGCTCTGGAAGATCTCAATTCCATCCCAAGGAATACATGTCAATTGATCATTGATACATTCAGTTCAGTTCCAACTGAATGACCAAAACATTCTATCCAGCATAAAACTAGAACAAGAATATCTAATGAAACATCTCATTGTCTTTTCTAATCCATTTCTTTTATTTTGGCACCATTCGCTCCTATTTCAGCCTTAAGTTGATCCTTTCTCACCCAATTTCATGACACATTATTTTTTATTTTTTCCTTAATTTGAAATATTTGCAAGAGTATCTAATGAAACATCCCAGGGCCTCTTCTAATCCTTTCATTTATTTTTGCACCACTCTGCTCCTATTTCAGCCCTAAGTTAAATAGTTTTTGCACCATTCCGCTCCCATTTCAGCCTTAAGTTGGTCTTATCTCACCCAGTTTCATCACACACATTATTTTTCATTTTTCCTTAACTTGGAATATTTGCAAGAATATCTAACAAAACATCCCAGTGCCTCTTCTAATCCTTTCATTTATTTTTGCACCATTCCACTCCTATTTTAGCCTTAAGTTGGTCCCATCTCACCCAATTTCATACACTTTTTTTCCTTAATTTGGAATATTTTTATTCGTATTTTTATTATATGTATATATTATATAAAGAAAATTTGAGTTCAAAAGGTCCTCCCATTTTATTTAAATGCTATTTGTATTTTTAATTTGATGCACTACAACTGAGTTATAAAAGCCGTAGCATTTTGCTTAGAGAGTCAAAATCATGTCAAATACTCTTTTTAAGTAAGAGGGTTATCCATCTGCTGATATTTTCTTTTAAAAGAATGCTCATCTTTCCTACAGAGGAACCCCAAAATAGACAATCACTAAAATGTTCTCACCAAAGTGGATTGACAACTATGATTGTCTATAGATTTTGACAACTAAAGTTGAACCTAGGTGTAACTTAGTTGTCAATTCTGTTCCATTCCGCGGCAAAACATTCTGGATCTAGACAAAAAATGGAACGGAATGGGTTTAGCTCTGATACTAAGTTCCATTCTGGCTTGTTCCTTTCTACTCTACAAGTTTCATTTTTTAATTTTCTTTAGATATATAGATAAAATCCAACCATACAACTAAAAAGTAGAGTTCATCAGCTACAATTGAAGAAAAAAAAATTGAGCCTAAAATTCAATTTATAGTCACTTGATCTTAGAAGTCAAAGTCATCAAGCATCCTTAATTCAAGGATGCCGGGTGATTCTGACACTAAGATCAAGTGGTTAGAAATTGAATTTTGGTTTGAAATTTAGTCTAATTGTAGTACATAAAGTATATTTCGATTCATATGGTTTATTTCTAATGTATATGATGAAATTTAAGTCTATTTTGTAGTTCATAAAGTATATTTTCGATTCATATGGTTTATTTCTAATGTATATGACAAAAATTTGAGAAAAAAAAAAAAATGAACCCAATGTGCCTATGTTTTTTTTTATGACCAAGGTGTCCAGGCCTCTTAGAGCACCCAACTAATCCTCAAGACATGTGCAAGCCTCCCTAGCCACACACACAGGGTAATTCTACTGGGAGTGGCCCTTTAGAGTGGAGTGAGAATCGAACTCAGTACTCCCTCCTGAGTCAGGTTCCTGGCCATCACTCCAACCCCTTTGGGTTACCCAATGTGCCTATGTGTTTTAAGGTTTGGCCTTTAATTTTGAATAAAATGAGAATTTAAGTTTATTTCTTGGATTTTTTTGGATCGTTTTGTCTAATTCAAATTGTATTTGATTCTTATTAAAGTAAAACTCAACTATGCTTTAATTCATATTCGATAATTACACTAAAATAAATTGAGATTACAAACACAAGTAGTTATTTAATGATAATTTATGTTTTTATATGTAGATTAGTGTAAAATTATGAAAGTAATCAATTTAAATATATTTATAAGTTTGCATTACTGTCTTCATATTTTATTATAACTTTTACTTTTATATGCCTTCTTTTTGCGAAATGGCAAGAAAGTTAGAACGTTCCGTTTTGGAGACAAAACCAAAACGGATCTGACAACTATGAGGTGTATTCCACTGGAAAGTGCAACGTTCTGGAGACAAAACCAGAACGGATCTGACAACTATGAGGTGTATTCCACTGGAAAGTGTAGCACGGGAACAGAATGAAATCCCAACAGGGTTAGATGTCTCATTATCTCAAAAAAATTAAAAAATTAAATAAATTGTGATCAGCATATCTTACCTCATCCCATTAGCAACATCAGTAATCTCAGCTCTTGTAGGCAGCCCAGATTTAACAAGTGATTCAAGAACCTGAGTTGCCCAAATAACTGGTATATGTGCAGCATTACATATGGAAAGAATTTCTTCTTGCATTTCAGCCAGCGTATCCCAGCCACACTCAACTGCCAAATCGCCTCTAGCAATCATTATACCCAAAGGATTTTGTGAACGCATTGCTTGCAGTAACAACAGAGGTAGCTTCTCGAAACCACTTTGAGTTTCAATCTTTAGTACAAGTCCCAGTTTCTGAAGGTTTCGCTTCTCCAGTTCTTTCTGAACAATCACAATATCACGGACTTCGCGAACAAATGAAATACCCACCATGTCTGCATTGGCAGCAACGAATTCAAGATCCACTAGATCCTTTGAGGTCAGGCCTTCAAACTGCATCTTGCTCTTGGGGATATTTATGGATTTTTCTGAACCAAGTTTTGAACCTTTTGGACCTGCATGAGTGATTGAAACAACAATTTCCGAGATACTCGCTCCTTTTATAACTCCCCAGATCCGCCCATCATCAAATGCAATAGGCTCACCGGGTTTAACAGAGTCAAAAAGGCGACCAGAAGAACATGTTATCCGAGGAGTAGTAGTTGCATTGCCACTTGATTTGTCTGAAGATAAACAAGGGTCTCTAGATATGCTTAGTAAGTCTCCAACCTTCAACCTAACAAACTGCTCTACGGAGGGCACATCTACAACCCGTCCAAGCAGAAAGTTCCTCCTCTTCTCTTTGATATACAGTGCTGTTCCTGACTCAACATAAGCACTTTTCGAGCACTCCGCGATAAGACCAGAACCAGCAAAAACTGAAAACTTCTGTGAGATCTTCAGTGTCCTCTTTCTTCCTTTAATATCAGAAAAATTCAGTATGCTACCTACTTCAAGCTTACTGACATGTTGTTGATCATCTATAAACAGAACAGCATCTGGGGACAAGTGAGCTGGGGGCCTACATCCAGCAGATGACAACCAAACTTGTGCTGGGCAGATCACATCACCTTTGTAATCCTTCTTTGGTGATATTTTCATCACCTTTGGACCATCCTTCAGTAGGCCAGTCCTCAGCTTTGGTCCAGCCAAATCCATGAGAATACGACATGATTTTTCCTGCATTTGTGAACTGTTCTTTACTTGTCTGATGATCTCATTCCAAATGCTAGGGTTATCATGTGCACAATTAATTCTGACTACATTTGCTCCTGCCTTGAGAAGACTGCTTATAAGTGTATCACTCTGGATAGCTTCTCTGCCTACTGTTACCATAATGTGTGCAGCTCTCCCATTCACCGATGGACCAAATAGTGACTTTGCATGATAAGATATTTTTTCCTTCATAGCATTTATGGTGAACTCTCCCTTGCTTTCAAGATTTTTTTTCTGAGTAGAAATACGGCCTCTACCATCCAGAACATCAATCTCTACATTTTCTGTATGGCTGTTATTTTCTTTGGTGTTCATCAAATTAGATGACAGGTTTTCCAGAATCCGAATGCCAGCTGTTATACTTGCCAGAACATAAGGGTTGATGGTTTCCAAATTCAGAAGACCAATGGAAGAAAGATCTTCTTTAAGTTGCTGGACATCAAGGCAGTCTAATGCCAAATAGTGTATTAAGTTTGATGCACTCATCATGTAAGTTCTGCCAAGATAAACCAATTATAAGTTGTAAATCCTATAGCAAATTTAGAATCAGGTGAATGACTGAAAATTTGTTAGAAGAACTGCAATAGAAATTTATTTCACATGGTTAAAATAAATTTATAACATACCTGTCACACAATCTAAGTCGAGAAGCATTCCATTGTTCCATTGCTAACAGATGCAAATGCACAGCCTTTAACTTGTCAAGAAGATTTCCTTGATTATTCACAGGATGCATCATGACCATTTGGTTAGTGGATAAAAGACAACTTGTGTTCTCTTCTTCTGATAAGGAAGGTGAATCAACCCCTTCCACATCTGAATCCTCTGAACTAGTATCATTTCCTGACTGAAAGATAGAATTTAGCATCTCATCGTGACTATACTGTTTCCACTGGCTTCTTTCAGGTTCATCATTTCCATGCAGTGTGGCATAGACAATAAAGTTTGCCTTCCCTTCTGGTCCAAAGAGAAACTGAACGAGGCATTTCCCAAAAATTGAACTTCTAACAGTCGGTCTAGATGTTGAAAGTAAGAATTGACTGCTTGGCTTGGTAGTTATATGGTGTAGAGGATTTGGTCTCTGAATTCCCTATGGGAAAAAATGCATTAGTTTTGGTTTTATACTTGATTATATAAGAATTTAACCACACCCAAATTAAAATAACAATATAGCACAGGTATGGGAGCACTCTGAAGAAGAGAGGAGTTTAAAATTGCATGCTTGGCATTGTTACCATATTTAATTTTCCACCAATAAAGTTAATATTTTGCTGATCCAACGAAATGTAGATTCATAAAAGGATAGGTGGAAACTGAAGTGCTCAGAATAATATTACCATTCAAAAATATTATTTTCTCTCATTAAAAAAAAAGGTTCCCCTAATGATTAAAAAAAGCCTAATCTCCATAATTTATGATAGCTGTATACGCAGAAAAATTTCACCATCTGAAAAATTGACACTAGATGAGAAAAATTTGAGACATCTGTGTTCCACATTTCTTCATGCAAGTACAAAACATTTCATTTTGGTTAAGTAAATCTATTACTTCTAGGATAAGGTACAAGTTCTTATAAACACCAAAAGAGACACATGACAAAGATAACATAAAAGAACACAACATAGGAATTTTAGCAATAATAAGATCAAAAAATTTCTAGTATCTATTGGCAGTAATGTGCAACCATAGAGCCAATCAAAGATGAATGGATCAACAGCATTCAATATACTCAATCAACTAGCACTACAAAGGGTTGAGGGAAAAGAACGAGGATAAGCACTCAATATAGCATCCAATATTGGAACATTCCCCCACTTCTCGACTAAAACAACTAATATTAATTTTTTGACAACAAATGCATTCATACCAATTTATTAATGTCTAAAGTAGCAAGTCTAAGACCTCACAAGTTTATTATTTTCAGGTATGTTGCATATGGTGAAAAAGGACCTCACAAGAGTTTGAATAGTTGTATAAAACACTGGTTAGGTGACCTTACATTTGGGTTGGAAGGTTAGGACAAAGTTAAAGAATAGACAACATTTTGAACAAGGTGTTAGTTGTAACAGCTTTTGTGCTTTAGTATGTTGCTGAGCATGTAGAAGAAATTACACGTGCTCATTGTTATATCCAAAAAGGTTGTGCGTTCAAGTCATGTGCCCATCTAAAAAAACACTCTTGTACTTCCAATGATAATGATGATGAAATTGCTTTTGGACTCCCCAATGGTCACAGATCAACAAACATGGTAAAATCACTAGTATTGAACCTGAAATGCCCACGGCTCTCCAAGTCGATGCAATGGGCCAGACTCAACCTAGAGAATTCATTTTCCACCTGGTTTAGGGTGGGAACTGAGTTAACACAGTCAGACTCTCTACAAAGGAAAGCAAACACTTCAAAAAAGAAAAGCATGGGTGAGAGAGAAGGAAGCAAACACAGGAAAACATAGAGTATGGCTTAAGAAATAATATTTAACAGTCCTCACAGAGAAAGACTAAAGGTTGTAAAGAACACAAAAACCCTATGCATAAAATCACCTTAGTTGCATACATCAAACATAAAAGGACAACACAACTTACATTGTTTGAAATTGAGCATTGGCTAGTAATTAAGCGCGCTGGGAGCATCTGCATCATCATCTATAAGCTGCTTGCAGCAAGTACTGAGAGGAGAAGTACAAAACACAGATCAATCAGTAAGAATATCCACTTTCTTGAATTTGATGGAACAAAAGCAAGGATAAATGATAAGTGATAGGTAAACAGCTATTTGTGTTGGTAATGGGCATAAAATGCACAAGTAATCACCACAACCCATACTGTTCAAAATCCAATTGTTGGCCACACTATGGAGTATGGAGGAGGCATCTACCTGCATTGATTGGATGATCATGGTCATTTGAATGGAGGCTACAAAGAATAAAGAGTTAATAGAATACTGGTTTGAAGGTCCAAGTTCAAGAAGAATATGCCACTTGATCAGATGACTGATTTTCCAATAAATGGAATTTCCATCAATGTAGATGCGCATAATTTGGATGAGTTCAATAGATACACCATGTCTGAGATAGTTGTGCAAGTATATGATCACCATATCCACCACAGCATTGTCATAAACCGTACAGCAAGAAAATCAAATTATTAAAAAAACCTCAGAAATACTTAAAATGCATTATCAGTTGTAATAGCAAGACATGGGAAAGATCAATAAACTAGGGCATCCACGGGTACCAATGTTTGGCCAGACCCTCTTCCAATTCCCACATTTGCAACAAGACTTCATTTTTTCAACACTCAGCAGCTTAGGCCCAAAGTAATAACTAACCAGGGAAAAAGCAATGATCCATGGAGGAAATCCTTCATCTACATTCTTAACCACATCCACTATCCTAAATGCTATCACCAAGGAGAAGAAGATTCTAGAAAGAATGTGATTCGTAACATGGAATTTTAAGGTGGAACTGAAATTCTGTGGACCCTACAAAATATTCAAACAGCCCCCCTTTTGAATGCACAAAAGGAACAACTTTCTTGAAAAATAACCATTTTTAACTAAAAATATAAATCAATTAGCCATTCTTTTTACAAAATGGTCATTTTTCAGGAAGGTAATTTCCTTTCTGTGCATCCAAATGGATCCTCTGAGCATTTTGGTCAGAAAATAGGTTCCATTTGGATGATGAAAAGCAAAATGCTTTCTTGGAAAATGACCCTTTGAACCAAAAACAGAAATGGGTTTAACCACTTTTGGCTCGAAAATGCTGATTTTGCAGGGAAGTAGGAACATTTCCATGCATTCAAAGAGAGACCCTAGTTTATGAAGTTTTCAGATTCCAGCAAATAACTCTAAAGCCCATCAAACGTTAAAAGGGCGAATGCAGGAATACCCCCAAATTCTAAAACAAGCACAAATTGCAAATTCTGGAATTTGTGTGACAAACAATTATATTTTTAAAAAAAGTTCCGATGCTACTCGCTATATGCGGGAATTTAAACTTCCATTGCAAGTAGAATAGCAACAGCCATGATTTCAACAAATTTTGTGGAAGATGATGAAAAATGATATTTCCAAGTTACTCCGCGTTGACATTGAAACATGGCCTAAAATTCACAGAAAAAAAAAACCCAACACCACAAGCTACAATACACAACAGAGTAATTATATTTGTGAATTCTGCGAGAGAAATTGGATCAAAATGCCACTTTCCTTACAAGAACAAGATTTGCGAAATCAAGTAAAGGATTAAAAAGCAGAGAAATGGAGAGAAGGGAGAAAAGGTACCACTTTAGGAAGTTCGCGAGCGAGCCTTCTGGAATCGATGGGAGAGACGCCTTTCTTCTTTCTAGAAAGAAGAAGAGTGTCAAAAGTCTTTTGCCGTCTCCTCCGCATTTTCTAGGATAGAGGGCGTGTGGTGGACGCGTGCCGGATCCTGTGTCACGTGGGAGACTCTAATTCGAACATTGACCCTTCTTTTCTCCATTAATTGGTTATCTGACTGGAAAAAAAAAAAGAATTTAAAATTTAAATCCGTAAGCCCAGTTTTCAAATTCGGTCGAAATTTAAAATATTGATCAAAAATTTTAATTAAAATATTAGTTGAAATATATAATTTCAAACATTTAATTAAAATGTTTAAATACAAAGATTAAACACTTGACATATGAAGGACCCAACTCAGGTTCTCCAGCAGAAGTACCATTTAATATATTGGCAGAACTTCTAGATATGGGCACTACTTAGCGACAGTGGGTTATTCTCACGCTCTAAATTTTTGTGCTTTTGATACATATTTCGTATTAAAAGATTGGTTTTTGGAGAAATTAACGTCAGTGTTTAAGATAGTCAACTTGGTCATAATTCCTAAGTTTTACGTTGAATTTTTTATAATTTTTTTTTTACAAAAAAAAAAATCAAGAACTAATATTTGGAGTTGCTCGTATCGTGATACAATATATATATATATATATATTGTATCACGATACGAACAACTCCAAATATTAATTCTTGATGTCCATTTGAAGAAACTTAGTACTTTGTTATTTGTAACGTATAGCTTTGCAAAAGTAAAGTTGCGATCCTTATCACCATTTCTCCTCAATACAGTGATATAATTGAATACAAGGTGATTAAGAACATGATTATTGGTAAATTAGTTAAAATAGAATTTAAAATAGAAATCAGTTTCTCTTAGACGACGTTACCCATGAGTAGCAGTCACCCCTAAACCCTATGGGACCTACCAGGGGTTGAAATATCGGCCGATACGTATTGTATCGGCCGATGTATATCGATTTTGGATATGTGAATATCGGCCGATATTCACAATATCGGCCTTGATATCGGCCGATATCAATATATCGGCCGATATTTAAAAAAATAAAGAAGAAAGAGAAGAATATCGGCCGATATATCGGCCAATAACAATATATCGGTCGACATATCGTATCAGTCGATATATCGGCCGATACCGATTTTTAAACCCCTAGGACCTACAACAGTGGGGTGCAATGTATGAGAATGAATGAGATTGAAAGATATTTTCAAGATAATACTTCTAATATCAAGTTCATTGAATTTGAAAATTTATGATTTTTTTAATATAAAAAAGGTGTCATGATTTTCAAACGTCAAAAGATCAATGAGTAAAATAAAATTAATTTTGGATGAATTTTAAATCTAATAGCGAGATCAATTTGATATGGGTTAAAATTGAATATGGATATAATTCACGATAGATGAGTGCGAGCAGAGGAGGATGTGAATTTGGACTCTAACGAGTCCCAGATGGGACTAGGAGCAATTGTTGTTATGAATGATAGTTGCATGGATGAAAAAATTTCTTTAAGAAGAATAAATCGGATTCATTATACAGTCTATGAAGGATTTTAATAAGATGGTCAGGACTGAAGAGACCGATGGTGATAGGGTTTCTTGGACTGTATCATAGTTTAAAATTTTGAAAAATTCAAAAAGTCAATGACCTAATTTAATTCTATAAAATTTTAAATAAAATGAGTTTTATTGAATTTTTAATTTGTAGTTCAAAGTTTTATTTAAATTATTAATTTGATATAATTTTAGGTTGAATATAAATTTCAAATTTAAAAATTACCTGTACACTAGCGAAATCGTTAGATGTATTAGGGTAGAAATGGCAATGGATTAACTGAGTGACACCAAAAAATAGCTGGTTGATTCCTATTGTTTTCGGATTAAATTTAGGTTAATTACAAGTTAAAAGTTCGGTTTGGACTCACTACAGCTCAATTCAATTATGACCCAATTATAATATATGTTGGGCAACAGTGGATGAGTCACGACGAAGTATTACAAGATGGGCCAAGTGAAGCGTCCAAAGACTTCAAGGACACCCACTTGAAATTTTCTGCCATGGCTAAGGGTTGGGTCCAGCATGTTGAGAGTTTAATCATAAAATATATATATATATATATATATATATATATATATATATATATATATTCAGCGTCAAATCTCTATAGGTGAGTCCATTATCTTTAGGGTATATTAAAATTAGGTCATGGGAGTTCGAACGTGCAACCTCTCACTTCTTGAAGTAGGAGACAATCAGTTGATCTACACTATGTAGGTAACCTCCTCTACTCATACTCATCTATCGCTTCTTAAGACAGGAAGCAACCAGTTGAGCTACACCATGTGAATAAAGAAGGGTGTGAATTCGAACTAGCCCTAATATAAGTTGCACTACTATGCATGGTTATAGGAGGATTATTCTTTTTGACATGAAAATGTATATTTTTAAAATATTGTAATGACTTTGTCATGATCGTTTTTTTTTTTGAGCGGTTGTCATGATTGTTTTTGTTAGGGTTTATTTGATTATAACTATCAATAATGTGTTATTTTATAAATTGAGAATTAAGGTTATATTTGGATGAGGGATAAATTTTGTAGGGTTGGTAACTAAGTACTATGGCTTCGAAAAGGTTTCAAAAATAAGAGTAGAAGGACAAACAAAGGTAAAATTAAGATTTTTTATCTTTACTCTTTAGTTACCAAATAAGAATAATGAAGGATAACACTTCATTCTCCTTGCACCTCTCTCGTTCAAACGCAGTCTAATAGTAAAACATATTATCATTTTGTTGAAAAGTCTTTCTATCAAATTATCAATTCTTCTCGCTTTAATACGGTAATTGCCCTGACACCAAATATAATAGATAACTCTTATTGGTGTTGAAAATGAAATAAATTTACATGCAATATAAAGCTCAGTCAATGTCTAGATCTTGTACAATAGTTTTTTAATTTTAAAAAAATTAGATATATCTTTAACTCTCTCAAAATAAATTCAACTTAAATATAAAAATAATTAAAATGAAAGTTAAAAAGAAGAATCCATCTCATTTTAGTTGTCTCAATTGAAACATTTGTATTTTTTAAAGAATTCTCTACTAGCATTTCATGTGATTTTATTTATTTTTAACATACTTTATACTAATCTAATATAAATGATACAAGTAAAAATTGACATTTTTACTCAACCTCTAGTTTAAGCTAAATTGAGTTGTCACGTTTGAATAGGTCCGACCCAAGTTGGACACGGTCAGACCCTAAATCTGGGGTAAAACCAGGTCCTGAACTACACATATGATGGGGTAGGAACGTCCTCCAATGAGGAGTTTCGGATCACTTGGTAAAGTGGGACAGTATAGCCTCAACGTATGCCTCGTGTCCAATTTCTCTAGCGAGATTCAACGTACTTTGTCTGAGCCTGCAAGACATGAGATGACGGAATCTCGCCACGTTATCTCTTTTCCTCCCAGTCTCCAATCGAAAACTACTGAACAACGCATTCCAATGAAATTTCTTTCGGCCAAGAAGATGCCGAACCAACAAATCCAGGCGACACGTGTTCCATGGAGAATTTTCATCCGTCCACCTCTCTTGCCTAAAGAGCAGCTCCCGATGCGTGGCCACTGCACGGCTCTTGTTCCTACTAAGACCTGGCGATGATCTAGCCCGTCCACCCAATCCAACGGTTTAAACTTGTCATCTTTTCTGCGGTCGTTGAAGGGAGGAAATCAGGAAAAGGACTTCCTCTTCAATGGAAATGAACGCGTGCATGTGTATGCTCTTTTCCTAAATTAATATTCAATAGATCCGTAGTTTTTCAATTATTTCATTTTCATCATGTCATTTCTTTATTAATTGTTTATAAAAGATTGGAGATGGATAGAAACTCGTCATTTGCTTATACAAGAAAAAAATTGTTTCATATAATAAGTTTTATGTAATTTGAATTCTTTAAATAGACTACTAGCCACTATTTTCTGTATTTATTTTTAACACATTTGAAATTATTGAAATTAAAAAAAATGCAAAAAGTGATTCTTCATATTATAAATAGTCTTGTCTATCATTATTTTAAAAATAATAATTAAAAATTTAAAAAAATTGTAGTAAAATAAAGAAATTAAAATGATTTAATAAAGGCCGAGTCCTTGTGCATCTATGTCGGTAAGATAATACTCTCTCTGTCTTATTTTAGTTGTCCTATTTTAAAAATTTAAATTATTTAAAAAAATATTCTCAAAAGACTTATAGAGTTTTCTCCAAAATCTTGTAAATCTTCTAATAAAGAAGAGAAAGATAGTCATACTAGATATATAAAGAAAAAGAGAATAAAAATAGTATATCAGGAAACTATTTTGAAACAAAGGGAATAATACAAGTGAGACCTGCAATGATACTAAATTACAAACATAATAAAGATGAAAATATAAAATTACAAAAATTTATAATTTGAGTTTTTTTTAAGATGACAAATATCATGATTGAGATATTATCGACTACTTATAAAATCTAAGATTTTTACTGTGATGTTATAAATTTCATAAAAACTATAATATTTTAAAATAATAAAATTATAATAATAAATATAAAAAAATAAAATAAGATAATCATTAATAAGTTTATAAATAAAAACAAAATATAATTTATAATGACATTCTCTTCAATCATAAAATATCATCAAACTATCAAAACAGTTTATTATTAAATACATTTATTAAAATTATAAAAATTAAACTAAATTACTTATAATAATTATTAAATTTTTTAAAAATGTTGTTAAGATTGTAATATTATTATATTTTTACAATGTAGATGATACTAAATATTTGTGATAATAATAAAAAAATGTAAAATCTCAATATTAATAAATACAAATATTTTATTAAAATAAAGATAAAAATACCGACCATGTTTGTCTTATAAGTTGAGAAGATGATAGGCACCCAAAAGCACCCATGATCAGAAAAACTAATCAGAGAAAGCTCATGGGCGAGGGAAGGAAGATAGTAGCAGCGAGGGCGGGAATGAATGACAGTGAAGAAGAAAAATCCCAGCCGACCATTGGGAAAAAACAAGGTCCGTGTTCTATCAAGAAAGCAAGCGCAGCTCGACGCAAGAGACTAGAGACCCGACGGCTGAAATGCGCCGAATCCAATGGCCAGGATCGCGAGCTGGCGAAGCGAGCTCGTACGGGAAGCCCGTCCCGCGCAGATGCTGAGCTGCTGACGTCATCCTCCGACCCTTCGCTGACGTCATGCTCGTCCTCTGAGGACCTGGAGGGAGTATTCTGTTTTGGAGGCAACACGAATCTGAAACCAAATATGAATTTGGATCTTCGGGTGGGGATCTTAGTGTCGAGAGGGGAGGTATCCGGTGAGAGGACACGGCGGTCGCATGGGTCAGTGGCAGTGTGCGGGCGGCGGAGGGAGATGGAAGACGCAGTGGTAGTGGCTCCAAGGCTAGTGGTTGCCGGAGATTCCGTACTATACGACTTCTTCGGAGTATACGATGGACACGGTGGAGCGATGGTGGCGGAGGCGTGCCGGGATCGGCTTCACCGAATCGTGGCAGCGGAGGTGGAGGAACGCCGGGTCGGTGGCGATGGCGGAGAGGTGGATTGGAAGGGCGTGATGGAGTCGTGCTTCGCGAAGATGGACGGAGAGGTCGTGGAAGCAGCAGGGGACGAGGCCGTGGCAGCAGCTAAAAACACTATCGGTTCGACGGCAGTAGTGGCGATGGTGGGGACGGAGAAGGTGGTGGTGGCAAACTGCGGGGATTCGAGAGCGGTGTTGTCGAGAGGAGGGGTGGCCGTACCACTGTCGCGCGATCACAAGGTTAAAATCTTCTTCCTCTCGTTACTACTGTCATGAATCATGAGTGGCAGATAGGGGCATTTTGGGAATCATGTTGCAAATTTGGAACATTTCTGGTGGGGGTATTTTGGGAATAAAGGGTGCAAATTTTAAAAATCAGGAAGTAATTTAATCTGATTGACGAGCTTAAAATATGATTTTGTAATTATTATTTAATTAAAATCATTTTAGTATTTTTAAGACAAGTTCTTTCTGATTGATTTCTTATCAACTCATTTGGTGAATCTATCTCTAATATTGTACAAATCACTATTTGGGTCACCATCATTTTGATAAATAAGAACTCGAAAAAAAAATTTAGATGAGTTGATACAATTTGATTGTCCACTTTCCACTGAAATTGATCACCTGCATACTTTGTGTGTACAGTATTACCTTGTGTAATCTATCATATCAAATGGGATAGTGATGATCTCTTGAAAATATTTTTTCTTCAACACAAGTCTCATAAAAAAAATTCATCTTGATTAAATTAACCAAGTCACATTTTTTAAACTCTTCACAATTTGATCAATTTCATATTTCATTAATATGAAATTAACTGAATACATTCTATTCCATTAGCATATGTATTTATAGTGTTACAAACCTCTCTAATGGAGGCAAGAATCAATTACAATTCCTTGATTTGGGATAAGAAATATTTCAAAGAGGAAAGGCAACCGTCTAAGTTGGCTTATGTGCTAATACATTATATTTAAATTTTACAGCCTTAACAAAATGGCATGATTGTTTCAATCGATATATAATTTTTCTTTTTTGGAATCTCATACTCCAACAAAGACCTCTCTGAGGGGTCTATCGTCTGCACACAATGTGCAGGTGATCATTTTTTTTAATATCTGTAATATATCCATACAATTTTTTTTTCTCTTTTATTTGCATTTTAGCATTTAAGTGTTGTGTTTGTTCATTTTATGTGTGGACTATACACTTAATGAGGCCCTTTTTCTTTCATATAGCCCGACAGACCAGATGAGATGGAGAGAGTGGAAGCAGCGGGTGGAAGAGTTATAAATTGGGACAGTTATCGTGTCCTAGGAGTACTAGCTACTTCTAGGTCTATAGGTAATTCACTTTCATTGGTAGCAACGGTAATTTTTGAAGTCAAGGCTATTTAGGTTAACCATGCAAAACATGTCTAAAATTTTCAAAATAATGAAAAACCTATGTTGCAAATGCACTAAATTAAACTTTAATTTTCATCCCAAGTAGCAGCAGTACTGTTGCAATAGTATTAACCACAGTTTAAAAACTAAAAAATCCTTAGTTTAGTCGGTCTAAGTTGAATGAATCATCGAGTTTTATCGAATTTTTTTCAAGTAAATTGATAATTTATCCGAATTACTGAACTTAAATAATTTTGAATACATGTACCTAACCAAAATGTTTAGACAGATGATAGGTGTCATTCTTTGCAGAAAATTTGTCTTGGAGTGAAAGGAGAGATGAACAGCTGAAGTTATGGGTGCAAGTGAGGTTGGGTTGACCATCAAATCTAATGGACGGTCTAATCTACACTCAAACTGTAGGAGTTTCAACTAGTAACAACTTGATCACAAAAATCTCCTGTACCACTGAGCCCAACTCTTATCCAACCCGAACTCATTTGGTAATATTGGATGGGGTCCAGCCAAGACACACATAATGTTCCATATGATAGAATGCTATTACAAATTTACAACATAGTGAATACCCATCCCAAGCTGTGATAAAACCAACCTGTTCCGTCCGAGGTTCCAGCTGAGAAGCAACTTGAAATCATGGAAACCAAGCCCGAACTTAACTCTAGCCAGGGTAGAGTTGGGTCAGTTGGTTTTGGTTGAGCCAGTCTAAAGCTGACCCTTCACAGTCAATGGCCCTTTCAGTCTTTTACTGTCAACTTCTTGAAAAATGATTATGTTCAGGCCATTGAATTAAGTGTATCCCACTTGATTGTTTCCCTGTAGTAGTTTTGATTTGATTGTTTTTGAAGCAATTTATCACAGCTATCCTGGTTAGGCAAAGCTTTGGTCAAATAGTTAGGACGTTTTTTGAATGTGATTAATGTCTGGGGGTCACGAGTCTGGACTCGTCTAAGAAAGTTCCTCATTAAACCGGTTGACTCAGTATAGAACTCATACTATACCACTTCTTAATTTAGGAATAAAGCATTACTCTTTACCAATGTGGTGGTGCGTATCACCATTGTTGTCTTTAGTCTCTACTCTGGAATTTCCTTTCTTCAGTCCTAACAAAGATGCAACGTAGGGGATCATTACCTAAAGCCTTATGTGATCTCGCAACCGGAGGTGATTGTCACCGGTCGTACGGAGGAGGACGAGTTTCTAATATTAGCAAGTGATGGATTATGGGATGTGGTGCCAAATGAGATGGCGTGTGAGGTAACCCGACGTTGCCTGGCCGGTCAATTAAAGAAGAGATTTTTGGGTTCTAGAAGTGATGCGGCTGCTGAGGCGGCGGCATTGTTGGCAGAGCTCGCGATGGGCCGGGGAAGTAATGACAACATAAGCGTTGTGGTGGTGGAGCTAAGGAAAGCAAATGGTAGACGACAGTGTATATGTTGTTCATTTCACTTCACTTATACATTCTTGGTGCTAATCTGGACTGATTTTTTATGTTTTTTTCCCTCATTCTTCTGCATCACCAGGCTGTATTTTGGACTAAGATGTACGTCGAAATGCATAGGCGGTGCTAGGAATGACACACCGAGTCATGGGTCAGAATCCAGTTTGATGTGTTTGATTAACTCACTGAGTCGGAGTAGGTTGACCCAAGATGCTGCTTCAATTAACATGCATGCAAGTAAGGTCTTACATATGAAGTGCTAAAATAATGTCTATTGAGAAGGCAAAATTAGACGAGGAATGATCACATGCAGGTGACTCGGTCTTCTATTTTTTTTTTTTTTTAAAAAAATTCTAATATCGATCAAAATAGATGGTGGAAGTGTAGAACCTGATGTATTAGAATCATGTCTTTTCCATGGGATCATTTTTCAAATGGTAAAATCAAAATCTGATACCTTCATTTCTTAAAATGAGAATGGTTTTAGTGTTCTACCACTTGACAGTGATCAAGGATCAATATATAACACCATGAAAATGTCTATTAAGATTATTTTTTGCACCAAAATGAAGATGTTAATCTCTTAAATGTATGATTTCTTTCAAAAATTTTGTGACCTCGTGTAAGAAACTAAGAACAGATGCATATCTTTCACATGTGTTACTTGAGATCAAATCAGTAGTTTTATTATATATATATATATATATATATTTAATTAATTCTTAAAACATATATAAATCTTTCGATCTTTAAGTTGAGTATAAAATAACAAAGAGTAGATTTTTAATTCAGTTGTGACAATTTATACACAATGTAACAAATATTTTTGATATTTTTATTTTTATCATAAAAATATCAGCAAAATAACTTTTGCACGTTAAGTTTTCATTAAAATTATGAGATTTTATCATTAAATTTTTATTAAAAATGCTTCAATTATATATACATTTTTTTTTGAAAAATCATCTATGTTTTCAAATTTCAATTATATTATTTATTTTTATTATTTTTTCTTTGAGATTTTTTCGTTAAATTCTCTATAAAAATTTAAGAATTTTAAAATATCTCACTAAGATTTGTGGCTATACTTACAAATGACTATGGGTGGACACGTGTCTTACTCTCGTTGGGATATAGTTGTTCACTACTTTTGACCAAGTTTAGAAATTTACGTACTGACATCTGAATTTTGTCGAACTTCACTTTAATAATAAATATAATTAATATTTTAGATTTATTAGTTAATGACAACGGACGAATAAGATCAGGTCACGTATATTTATCATTCATGAGTGGAAGTTTAAAACTTAAAATTATTAATTATTATTCACACATGGTGAATTTGTGAGATTTGATTTTATTAAAATTTGATTTTCGGCACCAGAGTATTTCTCAATTATATAGTAACTTAAGTAGGGCCGGCCCTGGTTATAAACGAAGTAGGTGGCCGCCTAGAGCCTCTAAATAAATAAGATCTCCAAGTCCATAAGCTCCTTAATTATATGTTAAATAGCTCATAATGCATATTAAAGTTCAAATCTATTGTTGTTCTATTCAAATCTATTGTTTTCCAATTTGATTAGAACGGTTGCTTTATAAATATAGGACTCGGGTTCAAATCTTGGCTATGTATAATCGAGTTATTTAATAATAATAATGAAAATAACAATAATTTGAATTAATACTACTTGAAATCATTTGACTATTTTTAACTATTTTGAATTTAGAACACTCAAAATTGAAAGTTTATATATTGATAATTTTTCTACTCAATTTAAAGAGTAAGTTTCTTAAAAAATTAAAATAATGAAAGTAACAATCATAATAATTATTATTATAATTCTCATTTTATTGAGTTTAATAATAATAAAAAAAAAATTAATTAATAAAAATCTTTTAAAATATATCTATCATCTAAATAAAGAGAAAGAAAAATCTATATTGAGTTGATAATTTTGAATTAAAAATAATTTAAAGCTTTTAAAATTTGAAGAGATGAAAAAAAATAGCTTTAATCATTTGATCAATGTAGATTTTATTAGAAGTAATATACAAGTATAAATAATTATAATTAAGATAATTTTTAATTTTTTTAAAAATACAGAAAAATTAAAATAATAATAATATTTTCATTTCAAATGAGAATTTGCATTAGTGTCGCACTCGAATATGATAAAAGATGCAGTATCAAAAGAATGAATTGCCAAATTATATAAAAAGAATGAATTGTTATTTTCCAAATGCATGAATTACTTATAAAATAATGTTGATTATACCAGTTACAGTTACCTATATAGAAATAAGTTTTTAAAAGTTAAAACTAATAAAATCTTATCTTCGGTCTATAATGTCACAAGAAAGATTGAATGGATTAGTTATCTTATCTATTTAAAAATAAATGTTAAAAAAACTTGAATATAGTAATTTAATTAGTAATTTTGTATTTCAAAATAAGAATAAATTTTAAATAATACTTTGTTATAAATTTGATTATGATATTTTATTTAGTTTCACACATTGTAAAAAAAAAATTGTATAATTTTATTTTTTGAGTATATAAAGGTCCCATCTTAAAAACTCCCCCAGAGTCCCTGAAATCTCAGTGTCGGCTCCTGAACTGAAGCTACATATAATACATAAACGGGATGTAGAAGTTGTCCATCAGATACATGTCAGTCTAGACTCCACTACATATAATAAAGTTGAAAAAAATTTGACTAAGTTGATGAGTTTTTTTGAATTTTTAATTTTAAAAATAATTATTTTTTAAAAAATATGATTAAATTTTTAAACTCGATAGAATTATCGGGTTGAATTCAAGTTGAGTAAGTTGATGAGATTTTTTGAATTTTTTTTAAAAAAACTAATTTTTTTTAACTCCAATAGAAATTTTAGTTGAATCCAAGTTTTGAGTTTCCAACACCCTCTCCATCTCCATTTGAGAAAGGGAAGAGACCGTATTGGTGTACTATATTTTCAACTTTAGGTTGCATAATCATGGGCCATCGAGACAGACCATGCCAAATGAATTATTACCTTCTTGATTGCTTCCTTACAGATTTACAGAAAATAAGATATATGAAGGTTTTATGCCAAAAGAATCATTCAATCAAACAATTTATACAAATGATTGTTCTCTGAAAAAAAAAAAATACATGCATTGAGGAAATATTTAAAAACACTGTGGCTTCTATGAATCTTCATTTATAGATGATGCAAGTGGATTTGTCTCAAAACAGCATTTGTAAGTTCCATCGTTTGAGGGTGACATCTCAGAACATAAAATGGTTAATGCCCATGTCATTTGCACCCAAAGTTTATGAATACAGTTCCATCCAGTTCATGGACTTCACCAATAATCACCACAGGAGCAAACACCATCTTTGATATGATGGAAGCGGTTTGAGTCTCTCACAATAATCTCTCGATCTGTAGCGACTGAAATGAACTTGATCACAGTATGGCAGTCTCCACACACTCGGAGGTTCTTAAATATCCGAATGGGTCTCGGAGCTGATGTCTTTATAAGACCGAAAGCAACAGCAATCTTTTCACTGTGTTGGAACAGATACTGCTCTTTCTGTTCCTCCTCAACATCATGAAGAACAAAATTTGTATCAGGTGTGTAGCCCATACCTTTAATTTCACAAGCCAATTGATCCAACTTGGCAAAGATCTCTTGTGCTTGTTGATGAGAAGTATCTCCAACAAAGAATTTATGTACTTTGTTGTCTATCTCTATCCAGCTGCAGCCGGCTTCTTTGGTCAGTTTTTTCTCTTTCATGCTAGTCCTGGTCTCTGTTACGTTTTCCCATTGCCCGATCACCGCATACAAATTTGAAAGTAGGATATGTGCTGCTGGGTCACGTGGTTGTAGCTCTAAGACAGATCTGGCTGCCACTTCTCCAAGCTCCAAATTTCCATGAATTCTGCAAGCTCCAAGCAATGTACGCCACACTAAAGCATCAGCTTTGAAAGGCATTGAGTTAATGAACTCGTGGGCTTCTTTGAGAAAGCCTGACCGTGCAAGCACATCGACCATGCAGGCATAATGCTCCATTCTTGGAACGATACCATGATTGCTAGACATGGAGTAGAAGTGCTTCCGTCCTTCATCTACCAACCCAACATGGCTACAGGCAGACAAAACAGCAATGTAGGTAACCTCATTTGGTTTGATACCAGTCAAAATCATTTGGTGAAACAACTTGAGAGCCTCTTTTGCATACCCATGTTTAGCAAACCCCGTTATCATCGAAGTCCATGAGATGACATTCTTATCAAGCATCTCATCAAATACTCTAGAAGCATCCTCTATGTCACCACATCTAGAATACATGGAGATGAGAGCATTGTTGATGCATTGATCTGACTCAAATCCAGATTTCAGCAATCGAGCATGGAGTTGCTGGCCCTGGCACAATGCACCTATACTTGCAGCTGCACTCAGCAGACTGGCAAAAGTAAAATCACTGATCCCAATCCCTGAGTTATCAATCTCATGGAAGAGTTTGAATGCTTCTTCTGAATCTGAATTCTTAGCATATCCATCAACCATGATATTGTAAGAAATCAGATTCCTCTCAAACAGAATATTGAAAGCTTTTTGGGCCTCTTCCATCCTGCCAGATCGAGTGTACATGCTAACAAAAGCATTACCAACACAGGTGACTGATGCAAGACCAGATTTAACCACATGCGCATAAACTTGTTCACCCATATAAGGATCAGACAGATTTGCGCATGCCTTCAGAACACTTGAAAATGTAAAGTGATTTGGCGGGACTTTTCCCATTTTCATTTCACAGAAGAGCTTGATTGCTTCCTCTTCTTGTCCTCCACTCTGCACATATCCTGTGATGATTGCAGTCCAAGACATAACATTATGTTCGGGCATCTGTTCAAAAACCTTCCTAGAGTTGTCCATTGATCCATCCACAGCGCATTTCACATACATGTCCACCAGACTGCATCCGATGCAAACATCTGAAGCAAATCCAGTTAGGATGGCTTGGGAGTGCAATTGCTGCCCAAGATCAATGGCTCCTAACTCAGCACAGGCAGAGATAACACTACTCAAACTGAACTGATCAGGTTCAAACCCACTCGATTTCATGTCTATAAACAAATTGACTGCATCTCTAGGAAACCCACTTTGAGTGTACCTAGTAATTATCAAAGTCCATGCAACCAAATTTCTTTCAGGCATTAGGTCAAACACCTGTCTTGCAGAAACCAACTCACCTACCTTCGCAAACATATCAATCAGTGCACACCCAACACATACATCAGATGCAAGAAAACCAGTTTTCAGCACAGACCCGAAGACCACTCTCCCAATCCATGCATACTCCACATTAGAACATGCCTGGATCATACTTGCAAAGCAGAACTGATTTGGGTACTCCCCAAATTCAAGCATCTTATAAAAAGTCTGAATCGCTTCAAATGCCTGGTTATTATGTGCAAAGCATGAGATCATTGCACTCCATGAAACCAAATCTTTCTTGTTCTCCATTGCCTTGAATATCTCATTTGCTGTTTCCCAATCACCACATTTCGAATACATGCTAATGAGAGAATTCAAGACTACGTTATCAAATTCAAGGCCAGACTCCAGCAAGCGGGCATGAACAAGCTTTCCATGCTTGAGATCGCCTTTTCGAATGCATGATCTGAGAAGGACAGAGTAGGTGACGAGATCAGGCTGAATCCCTTGTTGAGTCATGAAATCAAGGGTGGAAATGGCTCCTTGGTGGTGGCCTCTGTCGAGAAGTCGGATCAAACGGTCTTTCAGAAGCTCGAAATTTGGGTGCTTTGGAGGGCTTTGAAGCAAGGATTTTTGGCGGGAAAGGGTGGTGGGTTTGAAAGGGAGGGGTATGGTTTTGGTGGGTAAGCAGAGGCTGGGAATCATGTTCCTAACGGCTACAACGGGTTTTTGAAATTTTGAATTTCAAGGAAACTCCGAATTTCTACTACGGCTATTAACGGAGTAGCATTCTATTGGATGGGATGAATTCGATGAACGAAACGGAAAATTGTTTTCCGAACCCATTTCGGTGACAGGTACAATTCCGATCTGCAACTGGTCTCCCCTTATATGGATCTTTTTACAAACTCGGCTATAGAAGATCTTAAGTCAGGCACAGTTAGAGCTTAAGATCTTATCACCGTTTGCCGCATCATTGTGTGGCCTCACTTTAGTTTCATGTAATGAATAATTAAAAAGGTATATCTTTGATATAATGTTCATTAAAAATTATTTGTATTGGATCAATTAAATTATTTTTTAATTTCTGTGAAGTGGTGCAAATAAAATTTTGTGAACTTTCAAGAAGGGCTCTTATCGAATTATTGACTGAAATTGAAAAGTGAGACCTAACGACTTTTTGTTGATTTAAGGGCTTCAATTAAATATGTGAATTATTTCACAATGGATAATTTCTATAAGTTTGATAAGCCTCATTATTTGTGGTGATTGAGGTGTGATTGAATGAATAGTTAAGTATTCGTAACTAAAGAACTAGTACAATTCCATTAGTTTGAAATATGTAAAATATTTGAATTATTTTTTTGTGCAAGCCACTAATTAGGTTGCAAAGATGATGATAGAATAATGTCGATCCACAATAGGACCAAGATATCATACAATGGGGCATGTTATCCACCAATTCTGGCCTTTGATATGATTGGCCTTACCATGGATGGTCCATTCAGAAGATAAAAACCTGCATTATAAATTCAAATTTCATGGGCGTTTGATAGCACAGTCATTTCTAATTTGTTAATTCAAAATATAAAAGTCAACTTCAAAATAACGAGATAAATGATGTATGACCCATTAAACGGGTTGATTGTGAAGATAGAATGAATTTGGAATTAGAAGATTTGAGGGTTTTTTTTTTAAAAAAAAAAACCTTTAACAATGTGGATTTCCTAGTTTAGTTCTCATAGTCAAGAAAAATGTAGAAGGCCGACCTCCTTGTTGAGCATAATTATCAACGATTTAGTGGCTCTTATATGATTATTCCCTTTTAAGACTTCTATAAATACGAGAGGATTTTAAAAGCCAAATCATAGAGGAGAGGACTTCTACCCTTTGGTAAGAGAGAAGAATCGAAATGGCCAAAGCAAACAAAATTTCTGTCATGTTCTTCAATTTGGTTTTGATGTTCTCTCTTCTTCTCATTATTTCCATGTCCGAGGCCAGACTATTTGGCGGTAAGTTGATTCTTTTCATTTATCAATACAAAGAGATTTCCCAGTTGCCCACCCCAAATATAACATGGTCCATGCATTAGGCCCTTCCCATTTTCTAGACATGGCTGGTGCACCCATCGGATCCTTTGGAATGACTATAGTTATTATCAGAGTCGACTTTTTATAAATAAGACAGAGGCTTTGATGAAGATGATAATGATAATGTTGCGGTTGTTGTTTTGGTTTTATTTCAGTTCATGGCTGGACATTTATTGTCTTGGCTCGAAACCCCATATTGTATATTCTACAAGTATTATGGACATGTACTGAATGCATGGATTTTATCAATTAAATGTTGATATCAGGATTTGTTGCATGGGAGTCTGAATGGCCTACTCCTCAATGGACTGGGCCTTTGTGATTAGGCCTGAACTTTTAAGCAATTCAACTGGGCCAGGTCTGGCCCATTACCAACATGGAATACTCAAAACGTAGACTTGACTAGAGAATTTAAACCATGTTACAAACTATGCTTAACTGTTTACTCCTTGTGCCGACTAGTGATGTCTCTCTGGCCATGTAATGTAACAGGTCCTGATTTGTTTGTGAAGAAGGATCCCAAACCGGTATGCTTCAAGAATTATGGAGTCAAGTTGGGCGATTCGTGCTTTTCGGTGTCGCAAACGTTCAACCTGACCTCTGAATTGTTCAGTGGCATCAACCCTAATCTCAACTGCAGCAATGTCTTTGTGGGTCAATGGCTTTGCATTTCAGGGACTGTCGTTTGAGAAGATATCAACAGCTTCAGTATTATTCCAAGTTTTGGGAAAGAAGATGATATTTAATTATTTATGTATGAATAAGTGAGAGAAATCAAGCAATCAGCTTCTCTCCAAGCAAGATATCATTTCGTACCATTTACTATGTTATGATCTGTTTAGCCTTTGGAAGCATTCTTTATTAAAGATTTTCTTCAGAAACCTTAGTCTGGAATGTTATTGTTGTTTTTTTCTTTTCTTTTCAAAGTGGATAGCTTTTGAATGTTTATTTCGATCTTAAATGTTATGTTTATTTTAAAGACTAAAATAAACATGCTTAGGTAACAGATTCTGTACTTTAGTTTATGGTTTATGCAATAGATTTTTAGGTCCCATCATATCAAACGAGTAATTGTTGAGTATACAGAGTCAAAAATTTTAAATAAAGAAGTGATTGTTGGCGATTCGATTGAAATACATTGAAATCAATAGTCATCTTACCTTTAATTTAATCGATCTAAATCTGGCGACTTTGAATAAGCGTAGATAATGGGAAAATAAACGTACACGAAAACACAATAAAACATATCTCTAAATAATTTGATGAATTTCTACGGTCAGATAAAATTGAAATTTTAATAGTCTTGAAAAACATAATTTCACTTAAAATTTTACAAACACCAAAGACCTTTTAAACCTACCCTTTGTGTGTGAGTGAACATGAATTCTTAATACTTCAGTCTTGGGACATCTTCACTGCATGTGTCTCTATTTGTTGCACACCCATGATGAGAAAATCATTTTCAACATCTTTTTCTCTCATGGAATCCATTAGTTGTAAATAGCAATCAAAATTTTAATCATCATTATCATTATCATAACTCAAATTCTATCATCACTCAATTTTTTAGTAAAAATAAAAAATTCTGTGTAAACTACTCTTACACTGAAATTTTGTGAGTATACCTGTCAAGTTTGCTTTGATTTGAACTGTTAAGACGAGTTAAATGAAAAGGCATTTGATTGTGCAGGAGTTTATAAAAATTAGCTTCTAATTCAGACTCTATTCTTGATTTTGGAAGCCAAAGAGATTAGTGATGCAGTAAAACTATTGTTCAGTCAAATAACCAGTTTAACCAGTAAAAATCCAATTCAAATAGAGAGTGAAACTGACACGATTCATCTCATACATATTTAGTCGTTCAGTAAAAAGATGCATACAATTCGATTCTCCAAATTTTACATTAAGATTATTGCACATCAACCTAACACATTGCATAGGATAAAAACTATAAATAGATGAATGAAATTTTCTAAGGAACTAAAATGATATAATATGTATACCTCCTCATCTTTTTTTTAAAAAAAAAATTTACATGTAGGAAACTGTAGAAAACCCAGCGTAGAACCCCCACGAGTGATACCCACTGTCCTAAGGGTACATCAGGTTAGGCCATGAGAGCTCAAACTCGACATCTCTCTTTTCCTGAGGCGAAATGTTAACCAATTGAACTACACCTATGTAGATAAAATGAGAAGAGTAAAATCTCCACGAGTGATACCCATTCTCCTTCGCCTTTAAAACTTTAATTGTTATAACCTATTAAATATTATTATAAACTTTGATCCTAAGTTCCCTTATTCTTTTTATATTTATAGTTTCTCAAGCTGTTGCAAAAGTACAACCACGGCAAGCACACGAGAAGTCAGCTTGTCGAGCTTCTCCTCCTTAATAAATATAAAGCAGTATAATTATCATCGTCATCAAAATCATTAATCCCAACAATTTAGAATTTGATAGCATATACATTTGAATTTGGCATATACATAATTATAAAGATAGTATATATTCTTAAAATGAGATGAAAATCAACATCATCATTCAAGTTTCCACATCTAAATTTTCTCTCATTCATCTTGGTTTAGACTTTTATTTTTTATTTTCATTAAGTCTTTTTAAAAGTATTTTCTCCGTTGACCATGATCTAGCATTGTTTTTTTAATCTTTGTCAACCAAATGTTAATAAGGAGAGCTTATTTTTTCCTAATTGAGTACTAGTAATCTGATTCACATGGCACGAAAAGAAATTTCATTTAAACTAATTTAAACCTTTTATTTTAAAGGACCTAATGTCCTAATCCTTTTCTCAAGCATATTCTTTCAAGCATCAAATAGCAACCCCCCCCCCCCCCCCCCCCCCCCCCCTCTCTCTCTTTCCCCATTTGCACGGAGAAACCTCCTTTTTAATTGCAAAAACTTATTTTTAAAAAATTGCAGAATCCTTAATTTTTCCTTTTTGTAAAAAAAAAACCCTAATTTTTGAGAGTACGAACAAGGACCTCTCTCTCTCTCTCTCTATGTGTGCATAATCAGGTAACCCTAGACAATTTTTAAAAATTAAGATAACTGAAGGTCTATTTTAATAATTTAGTGTTTAATCTTTTCTGTTTTCAAGGTCGAGTCCTCGGTTCTTGGGTTTTTCACGGGTTGGATCAATTTTTAATCTTGGGTAATTCAGGTATCTAAGGTTGGGTTAGGCCACATTAAAAAACACGAGTTGGATTGGTTTGGACTAAATCCAACCCAAGTTGCACCTCTATATAAACCAAAAGAAAAACGTGATTGTTGCTTTTGAAGAAACAAATAGAACTTGTTAAATGAACTCTTAAAATTAATGTGGTAGAAGTGTAATTAGATCTATTATTGGTTGAAGTTTTGAAGTAAATTATTTATTAAATTAAGAAGTGGAGAACATGTATTTTCAATGAACATAGTGAATAACGTGTTTTTAGAATGGAATGGTCCGTCTCTTTAACATATGAAGAAGAGAGAAATGATTATGGAGTAGAGAACTTATTTATTAAAATAGAGAAAGTGGTGAATTCTAAGAGGTTTTGATAGTCAAAATCCGTTTTTTTTTTTTTTGAAAAGTTTTGGAATCAAGTCTCCCTCAGCACAAAATGGGTTACCCTCTATTATTCTTTACACGGAGTGTGCAGATTAGAAAATTTACATATCTTCTAAGGATTAATCAGGTGAGATGTATCACCTTGGTCAAAGTAGAAAAAATGGTGTAGAGTGTGGTTTTAGAAAGCACACGATTTAACATGTCCTTTTTTATATTTATATAAATATACAACGATATAAGTTTGATCATAAGAATTAAAAACCTTGATTGTAAAGATTTCATAGGTTAATCCGCTCTACTCTCTCAACAAAGAGATTAAGATAAGTCCAATGCTTACAGCTCCTGTACAACCATGTAAGTTTGATAATACGAATTAAAAACCTTGATTGTAAATATTTTATACGTTAATCTGCTCTAGTCTCCCAACAAAGAGATTAAGATACTGATGTGAAAAAAGGAAAAAAGAAAAAAGCCGGCTTCCTTGTGAAACATATTAACAAGGTTTTGTGGCTTATATATTAATCTTCTTTGTGACTTCACTGCTATAAATTAAAGAGGTTTTCTTGAGGCCCAAACCATCAAGAGTGAGTTTACTTAGACTTTGGCAGGAGAGAAAGGAGAGGAAGAATGGTCAAAGCAGGCAACCCTTCAGTCATGTTCTTCAATTTGGTTTTGATGCTCTCCCTTATTCTTATCATTTCTATGGCAGAGGCCAAACTCTTTCCAAGTAAGTTTAATGGTCAATTTTTTTATAACGAAGGTGTCTAAACTTCTTAGAACAAATGATTAATCTTTGGGAGATGTGCAAGTCTCTCTACCGACACATATCACTAACTCTACGAAGAGTGGCCCTTTGGAGTAAAGTGGGAGTTGAAGTCACGACTCCCACTTCCTGAGATGGGTTCATGACTATCACTTCAACCCCTTTGGATTAAAAGTTTATGTCACCATCCATTCAATAAGTTGACTTTGTAGATGGCATGGTCCAAGAATTAACTTTGAAATTTTGTCCAAATATTACAATATAAAAAATTTTAAATTTTGATAAATATTTTAGTCATTTCAGCTCATTTCACATTTATAATTCTTTTATTAAATAAAAAACTCATCAGACAATATTTTGAATATTATCAGTTTTGGGTCAATTTCAACAAAAAAAAAAATCATATATTTCACTATATTTACATATTACCTTCCTTAGAATCTGATAAATATGGATTGAAATTTTGAATTTCAGATGTTATTTGAAACTCAGAGTAAATAACCTTACTCTAAAGTCTAAACTAATTTAGTGGGCCACACATGAGCATGAACAATTCTAACGAGTAGACTGATCTAATTGTTGGGTGATGCCAAGTGTGGATGCCCATGGGAGTGACCCAACTCCAAATGATTTGATAAATGATAATATAATGATCTACCCTGATTTTCTAGTAAAATATTGTCCGCTTTGTTTCCACACTCGGATCCGCACAACTTTCCATCTGAGGACCCATGTCAGGGGAGCCCTCAAAAGACCTTGTGCTAGATTGAAGGAAACCAACATCTTATATACTGAGGATTCAAGATTCTCCCTGGCGATGTGGGACTATTGCACACGCCCATTGGTGCTAATCCCACACTGGCGATTTTATCTCTCCTCTTGGCGCCCTCTGGTCTCTCAGCTGGGCCCCCCTCTTGGCTGGGGTACTACATATAAGACTTCAACAATGGCCTAGTGATTGTTAACCTAGTCATCAATACTTCAATATCTTGACAAGTATCTTGATGTTATCTCGATTAAGAATTCTTCATTTAATTCATAAATATTTCTATATCATTTCATTAATTTTTCCACAAGAAATTCCAAAATGAGAGTTATCTTAGAAAAATCGGCTCTCATCTATATTTCTAAAAAACTTGAAAAATTACATGAACACCCTATAAGCTATATCAATCACATATGAAGACATCCTCGTTCAATTTCATAAACATTCAATACTATTTCTATAAATTATTTTCACAAAAAAACTTCAAAGTTGAGATTATTTTAGAGCAAAAATTAAAAAATTGATGAAAATAACTGAAAACTTCAAATTTAAGGGATTTTTTTTTGGAATTAACAAATATCTTTGACACTTTAAAAAATTGTTTTTAAACATTCTTAAATCATACTGAATGCAAATAT
This sequence comes from Chimonanthus praecox, assembly GCA_022113865.1. Lineage (NCBI taxonomy): Eukaryota > Viridiplantae > Streptophyta > Magnoliopsida > Laurales > Calycanthaceae > Chimonanthus > Chimonanthus praecox. The sequence goes on from CM039094.1 coordinate 5,470,658, forward strand.
CCATATCAAATGTCTTAAACTCGAGAATCTTATCACCGGACTTTAACAGTTGAGGAGGCAGTGAGGACGAATGAATTCAATTTTAAAAAAAAAACAATAAAGAAGTCACTTTAATTTTAGAGCAAACTTCCATTATGGGTTGTCTAAGATTTTCAAATTCTAGTAAAGTTGATATGCAAATGTGAAGGACGTTCATCTTAATACGGGCAAAATTTGTTAGGAGATATGAGATGGAGTGAAAATTCTATTTTATCTCTACCAGTGTACCGTTCATCAAGTACCAGTAAACCGATATGCAGAATATGTTTAACCAAATGTGAACCCATAGAGACCATGGATACATATTGATTCAAGGAGGATAGTTACGTATTTACCAACATCAATCATAGGGTCTGAGACGGTTATGTATCAGATAGCTTAATACATATCGGACCATGGTCTCAGTCGATACACGTATCGGCCAATATGCTGCTCCTGGTATATGTTGAAGCAACTTGGTGTTTTGTAGTGTTTGTAATAACATATTACTTTGATGGTGTAATGTAACAGCTTCTGGTTTATTTGGAAAGAAGGATCCCACACCGGTATGCTTCAAGGTTCTTGGAGTCAATTCGGGCGATACATGCTTTTCGGTGTCCCAAACATTCAACCTGAGCTCTGAATTGTTCAGTGGTATCAACCCTAATCTCAACTGCAGCACACTCTTTGTGGGTCAATGGCTTTGCATTTCAGGGACTGTCGTTTGATTTATCACAAGCTTCATTCAAACTAACAACGGAGAAGAAGAAAATATGTATTCATGAATAAAGGAGAGAACTCAACATCTCTCAAATCAGGATTTCATTTTAAAAAAATAATAATAATCTTTCCTCTCATTGTCCTAAGCTCCATTAAGGAAAGCTAATGTCTCTCTTCATTCTTAAATGAAAATAGATAGCTGAAGTAAGTAAGATAAATATTTAAATGAATTTTTTTTTATGATTGGTATATCAAAAATCTCAACTTTAGTTTGATAGTTTCAATTTGTCCTAAATAATACTACATTTCATCAGAATTAAAATTGATCTTGACTCTATTATGTCAAAATAGAGTACTCATTACATAATTTGCATCTCTGACAAAATTATATAAATTTTTTTTGATAAATTCATTGGAAAAAGATCTGCCACATGCACACATAATGCTTGTCAAATTTTATGCAAGGCCCACGTTCTCATATCCAATCTGTCATTTAAAAAGCTTTATTTTCAAATATGAAACCCACCAAAAATTAAATTTATTGGATCTATCACACCAAGAAAAAGGAAAAAGGAATTAGAATTCTGAAGTCGAAAATTTTTTAGAAGCTTAAAATACGACTTCAAGATTCAATCAGGATGACTTCTCATTTGAGGGTTATTCAAGGGAGAGAATTTCAATGATTAGGAGTGCAACTCGGATAGACTAGGTTGGGCACTAAGTAATTTGAGCTAAGATAGGGCTTGTGCTTAGACTTGGCCTATAAATGACCTAATCATTTGGAGTCAGCCTTGAGTTGTAACAAAAAATAAATTACCATGCATCCTTGTTCTTCAAGGACTACGAGTAGTAAATATATAAATAAAGCAAATGCTTAAGATTGTCCAATTGGTGTTTAAGGAAGAAGATTTCCCTCGACTCACCGTAGGTGAAAGTTGTGAAATCTGTCCAGTTCTGAAGTAGAAGATATCCATTTGTAAGATGTGGAATGTATGAATCATGATCAGCCAAGCCATTCCACCAACAATTTTATCCTACCCATTTCTTTGCAAAAAGAAAAAAGTAATAAATTTAACAAACTATATGTTTAAAATTTCAATCAAAATGACACCTGCTTCTCAGTTTATACATACTCTTGAGCATTGAATCCTAAGTTTTGATCCACAATGCTGAATTTTGATCCAATGCCACCAGCTTTGTATTGCAACTCACTTTTCAGACTACAAAATTTATTTGATGAAACAAAAATATTTCATTAACTTGATTCTGACTATAATCATTACCCAGTCTTAGTGCGTTGTCCCTTCACCGTCTTTTCAAGATTTCCAAGCTTTGACAATAACAGGAGACGAAGATATCCTACCATCTGATAACTTAGATTGTCGAATGGGTGGTGGGGAAGCAGGTGGTGTCACGGAACTTGATTCCCCGGATAGAGATTTTAATCCCCCAAAGAGTGAGTTGGATCCCTTAAATAGAGAAAAGTTAGGCTGTGGTGAGGTTGTGGGTGGCTGCACTATTTCAGGAAGACCCAGGAACTTCTTCACCGGAGGGCGCTTAATAACTGTTACAGGGGAAATAAATGGAAGGCATTTTCAGATTATTCAGATCACCATCTGAGAAGTGAATTCTTGAAGATGCCAGTGCATTTCCCACAGAAGAGATATCATATTTTAATGAATAAGTTCCAAACTGAAGGTACTCACCTAAACCATACACAAGGGAGAACAGGTTTGAAGTAATCCAGTAACAAAAAATGGCCTGCAAAAATTTAATTAGAGTTCAATAATCAGGGCACATTGAAGTTGCAAAGTATGAGACTGAATTCTACACAATCTAACTTGATATTATTTTTCACCAAAATATTGTTGTTGCAAGTTAGAATCGTTTTTTTTTTTAATAGAACACAGATATTTAAGATATTGCTAGTAAAAGAAAACCATTAACTTCACAAATTTTGTGATTTATAGGAGGAATAGTGACATTTTCATTAAGCAATCTATAATAGAGTGGAAGGTTCCCAACAGCCAAGTTGGCAATCTATAATAGTTTGGAAGGTACCCAACAGCCAAGTTGGAGGCAATATTATCATATTTTGCAAGCACATTTGAACACCATCAGAAGTCCAAGTTCATAAAAAATCTTTTACAGCATTTGCAAAGAGGTAAACATACCTTTGGGAAATTCATTGTAAAAGGAACTGTAAGAACTGCAAGAACTCTGGAAAAGTTTTTCATGGTACCAGCAATAGGATTTCCTTCCAAACCCTCTTGCATATTCATCTGGAAATGACAGATAACTTAGCTCTTAGCTTTCCTAGAAGACCGTGAATCAAACAAAGTTAATGACGTAATAGAATTGCAACCTTCAACGCCAAAGAACATCGGATAACCAAAACTAAAAAACAAGACAAATTCACATTTCATTTTGTTGACAAGTTGACCTTATATGTTCCATCAACCAGGACAGACAATGGTATTTGGACCCACACATGGTCTGGTACCTCACATTAAAATTTCTGAGAATAATGTTTGTCCTTCAGAACCAAGTTCTAATAGTAATTTAAAATGGCAAATGCAGTAGAAGCATGCCTACCTCCACGGTTATCAAAAAGGTTAACGCTGTTAGGACTGGAAAAATGTACAAAGCATCAGGAGTTGTAAGATCAGTAAACCAGAATGTCCCACCTCCCTTGAATGATGGAACTTTCTCGACCATATTTGAAATCTACAAGGAAAAAGACAATAGCTGTCAACAAAACATGATCGTCTGACAATCATATCTACATTTAGAAAGTCTGATTAGGGGAAAAAAGTTATCCAAAAAACTGAAATACTATCTAGAAGACAAGGATGGGAATAGTTTCTTAAAACACAAAAAATAAATAAAAAATAAAGGATATCATGAATAAATAGACGAAATCCAACATTTCAAATTTAGAAAATTAAAAAAACAGGGAAAAAGAAAAATGACAACTCAGCATATAGAAATGAATAGTAAAATGCACTACATAACAAGAAGTTTATGGGGATAAAATCTTACTGCCAAGTAAAAGCTGATGAAAACAGGACCTTGGATGAACATCCCCTTAAGTGGAGTGAATGGAGTGACCCCATGCCTAGAAGTAACCAGAGAAAACAACACATACAGATGGTTACTGTCAAACTACCTAACGCAGATGGTGAGGAGAAATACCAAATGCACAACATACCAGCAAAGTAGACCAGAGGAACATGAGAATATTAGAAGGCATATGCATGCTAAATTGCTAACCAGCAAAATAGATCAGGAGAAGAGTTTATTAAAGCATACAATGTTTTGTGGATAATAATAAAAAAAACCAGGTTGCCTATTCTAGTTTTTAATAACATGGATATCCCCTTTCCTTGTTCCTTCTGCCTCTTTTTGCCCCTGCTGTAATGTCGGGGCCAGTTGTATCCCTCCTGTTCAGTGCACTTTTGGCTTTTATCTATCATTTCAAATACAGAGACACATACAAAGAACCTCATTCCAACTTCCAACCCCATTCTCCAACTTCTTCATCATCATCATCATCAAACTCATTTATCCTATCTATCTGGGAGTAGTAGTCACAATTAGATTTGACAAAAAAATTCTCTATTAGCTTTCTATCTGTGTAATGCCCATACGACTCGAACCCACCAATTTTGTGGTTGCAACTGTTCTAGAAACTCTTCCAATCCTATCTTCCAACTATGCAACATATATCAATTTATAGAGACATCTCAAGCTATGTATAAAAGGAGACCACCATTTCAAGATTTTAAGGGACATCATAGTTGATGGGGAGTTCACTCGATGAAATTCAGTAGACATCAAATAAGAAAGGACCTAGGAAAACACGTGATTATTGGAAGCTATTGAAGCTCTGAAAGGATCACATAATATGTTTCTTTTAACTACATTTAAAGAAGTGTGAATACATATTGGATATTTTGGTGACAGATGGGATTTAAAATGATGTTAATTTCTGAATGGTAGTGGTATTGTATTTATTTCATTTAGATTTCCAAAACTGGGTACATTGTACATGTGGCATGAGCTCTTATACTGTATAGAAGAAATCATATTTTCTTTATATTTCAATAAATTTTCTGTTACCAATTGAAAAGGACAATTACAATGTTGACTGCCTAAGTGATAGATGATAGCCCCAAGATTTTTTTTCCTTAAAAACATTTTTTCCCTGAAAAAATCAGTAAATTGATTATAGTAATGAAAGATTCCCAAAAATAATGCTTTAAGGGAGGGGAAATGCAGAATGTAAAGATGTCCTTTCATCATCCCATATACAACAAAGGCAGGTATCTCATCTGCTTCCCTAGCCACAATAAAAAGCTTTGAATGGGTATTCATTTCTGGTTTTCTGGCCTGGTTGGTGCCTTGTGCCCAGTGGCTCTTTTTCTGTAGTTGTTGATTTCTGTTTTTTTCTTTGCTTACTCTTTATGTATTTGCACTTCTAGTGATTTTTATCTATTAATATATGAACCATTTCAAAAAATAATAATAATAGAGATACTCCAACAACCCAATACACATTGAGCTAGCACATTTCACTGGGTTACAAGAAGACTTCAAAATCCAAATCCTTTTGAAAGAGGGCAAGAAAAAAATGGTCCCTTCCTAAGCACAGCCATCTTTCCTTTGTTAAGCCTTTGAGAAGGTGAGCCCCAGAAGGTGTATTTCTCTCTGCTTCACCATCCCCTTAGAACACCTCAATGCCGCTGTCTGCCCAAAATGTCCATGCAACAACCTACGCATTAGCATGACCAACTTACTATACTGATTCAACTAAGCCAGCCGAGAACTTAGAACATAACAAACTATTAGCATGATAAAATGTCTTTCCTTTCAATGATTGCCTGACTTGACCTCTTCTTTTTGTGCGCCGGTAAAGGTTACCAAAACTTTATTCGAAGAGATTAAAGCAAAAACTTGAAAGGAAGGAATTATAAAAGGTATGGAGGGATGGGTGGGTTTGTGGAGAACAAGTATCAACAGCCTCATGTTAGCATTCCTAGAAACCAGCAGAACGAAACATCTAATAAAGAAATTTAAAAAAAAATCTCTTTCACGCACTTTGCAATCTTCCAAGTGCATGATAATACATGTTTCAGATCCAAAATCGTCAATCGTCATTGTCGTCATCATTGGAGCCTCATTCCATCTCTCCAGGCTCAGCTTTGTATTTACACTTTTCCACAACTCGATTTAGTCTACTTGTCAGATCTTCAGTGGTCTTTCCACTGGAATTCTTCAAGTTAGGTTGTTTCAAGTCCTTTGTGATATCATCTCGTTCGGCAAACAACGTGGCGGACTTTATCGCGAAAATGGCTATATACAAACAAAGACCTGCTATGGAATTGTTTTGATCATGTCTACCTAGGAGTATGGGGAGTTGGGACTCCTTATTGTATCTTTTGTTGGGCTTGGAGTGTGTTCATATAGCGACTTTGTTTTTCTAACTTTTCTTTATCTGAGAACCTAGTATAGATCTTCTATACTTGGTTCCTCCCATGTATATATTTTTACGTAAATTAATGAATTCTTTTTGTCAATGTTTCAAAAAAAATTCTCAGATGACACTCACTCTTCTACAAAATTCTAAATTGTATAGGCCATATCACAGAAATGCCTTACTGATTGTTAGATGCTTAAAAATATTTTTTTAAATGATATTTAACTTACAGAGAATTAGTGCTGCTGCTTACAAAACAAAGACCAGAAAAACAACTTTACCAACAATCAACATACATCATCAAAAAATATTTGCAGGGCAATTCAAGCCCATGATAAGAGCCAATAGCACAACTGGGAAATGCTCATTGAAATTATAGAGGATTCAGGTACAAACCACATTACAATATAAAAAAAAAAGGGCTCTCAAATCCCAAGATCAGACTAGAATAAAACTAAGATACAAATGGAAGCTTACAAATTATGTCGAAAATTGCCTATGTTCTCTACAATGCATAAAAAAGTAAAGAGCCAAAAACAAGATACGTACTCCTTAAATAGTGCTTTCATTCTCATTTGACCCTCTGCAGCAGCCTTCGGGTCCATTGACTGCAAAGGGACGATGTATCATGCAAAAGAAAAGAAAGATTCACGTGAAACATGAACCATGGAAGAGCCATTTAAGACTGCAGTAAAATATTATGAAAAAAAAGAAGTGCATAACATACATCTAGCATCTGCTGTCTGATCTCCTCCAATTGGGGCCTCATTAGCTGCAACAGAAAGCATACATTGCTGACAATGAATAGTAAAAAGCAATGTAATCTACAATGTGATAATAGAAAGAAAACATGTAAAGAAAAAAATCAACCAGCATGAGAAATAAGAGAAATGTTGAAAATTATGAGATAATATTATGGACCACCAGATATTCATATTCAGATTATAATATGGTGAAGACATCAACCCATTAGAATATTGAAAATAAGTCTTGAAGATAAGATTGGTTAGTGCAAGAAGAAGTCTTGCTACAAATCATTAGTGAATTAGCAACACTAACAGACACTGGAGTCCTCTCACTGAAGAACAGAAGAGCAGTTCTGACTATGGTAGTCAACATGCAGCGCTCAAGGCGCCAATGGTCTCTAGAGCCCAAGGTACAAGCCTAATTTTAGTAGGCACACATAATTAAATAGTTTATAAATATGTTTTTATTCATTATTCTGCACCTCTATCACAATAATAATAACAAGTAAAAGAGCCTTGTTTATGGAAGATTAGATTAGAAACCTTCTGAGGTGAATCAATCAAAAAACCATCTCTCTCTCTCTCTCTCTCTCTCTCTCTCTCAATTTTTATCTTTGGAGCAGATATTACCCACACCAGATCTCATAAAAAACCCCAGAAAACATGAGCTTTCAGATCATGCAGATTTTGGTCCGTACCCATGTTCTTGTCTGTGTAGTTGCCAATATCATCCCTGGGGTCCTTTGTCAATGCTTCTGATGGCCTCTGACCTGGCTTCAGTACAAAGTTGAAGAACAAAAAAGAAGAAGAAAGAACAAGAAGGAAGAAGGGGGGAAAGGAAGAAAAAAGGAGGAAAACACATGTTATTTCATTGAGAAGAGAACTAACACTCCTAAATCACATCAAAAGGAGTCCTCAAGGACCCAAAAAAAAAAAAAGATCTCTCCACAATCAGAAATGACTGAAGAACCTATGAAGGATCCCAGGCTCCCAGCAGAAAGGTCAAACAGATGCAACTCGGGAGGCAATAACAGATTGTAATATACACAAAATCCAGTTCCTAAAGGATGAATAGTTGAGTTAATTTTAATGGCATCCAATTGACTCAATGTGTGGAAATATGGAAGAGTTAACAATGCACCCTAAATATATGGGAAAAAGCTTTGATGACAATGGTAGTAATGGTGATGGTGGTAGTGATTGCAAAACCATGGCAATGAGTCGCATAATAAAGAGATTATCATTGTCCTTGTTATTTAAAAAAAGAACCAAGTTATAGAAGTTGCCCGCCAACAAGCAGTATAGTAAAAAATATCAATTATCAGCATAGTGGGCTACTAGGCTTGAAAGCCTAGTAATATTGCGTACCATAACCCAAAAAGACAAAGGTCTCTACTAATATCCATAACTATGAGAAAGTGTGGATATTCACAAAATCTCTGGATTGTACAAATTAGCAAACCAATTATCAATGAATGACCAGGTTCAGAATTTATTTATAGAGAATACAAACATAAGGATATCAAAGCACTGCAACTGAATATAAAAAATAATTACAAGTATGATGGAGCATTACTTACAGTAAGTTTGTAAGTAGCTTTTAGTTGCTTAATCAAAATCGGAATTGTGGCACTTCGAATTGTAAGAGTCGTTAAAGCAATGGCCGCCCACCTGGAACAAACATAAATTTCTTACAATGCGTGAAGATACCAAAAATAAAATTATTATGCTTCAGTATCCTATATCATCAAATAATCAATAACTACTACATTGATCATGTGATTGAATTCAAGTGAGAGAAAAAAACTTGGAAGACACCATGCTTTAATTTTGAGTAAAAGAGAACATTGAGAATGCCAAAAAGAAAATGAAAGTTCAAAGCTTATATATGAACTGGAGTAAAAAAAGAATAGAATTTTTTTTTACAAACAAGAAACCTTCACAGTCCCCAGCGAGCATTCCAAGACAGAACAATGGACTCCCATTCGTTAATTAAGCATATGACCAATTAATGTGAAGATGTAAAACACTTGTTTCTCCATTACCCTTTTACTTCAAAAGTTAGGATCCACATTCTCGGGCTTTTCTATGTCCAATTGGTCATGCCTACCTCTATTGATCCACTCTCTTATGCATTTGGATGTACTTTGGCAGGTCATCTAGATTTTCAATAGCTTGGTGCTTCCCTTTTCACAACTGTCTGGAGTCTTGAGACAAAACGCATCACATGGGTTTTCCCCTTAAAAAGTTTCAAATTGTCTCCTTTTTGGACCTTCATGATGCTTGCAAAGAAAGTATCAACATAGGATAGTTCTTTCCTTTTTCTCTAGTGTTTGCCGTTGTTGCAATTTCACTTTATTCCTATTTTCCTGATTTTGTCCCCTTTTTGGAGATCCTGTAGTCTGTATCTTCTTAAGCACTTTTTGGCCCTTAAATGAAAGGTACCATTTTTTAAAAGGCAACAAAATCTATACACAGAGTCAAAGACCAATTTGTCATAGTCATTATTGTCATCATCATCATCATTAAGGAAGCCAATCTCCGACCTGTCTTGATTTGGCTTCCAAAGTTCTTCTTCCACTCAACCCTATAAAAAAATCTTCTTCTTTGGTACTCCACATCTAGCATGTCTTTTTTTACACCATTTATCCAAGCTCCCCTCCCCTTCCTCAAATCCTAGTTCCTTATACTTTTAAGAACCCTGCAATTCTCTCTCTGTTCACAGCCCAAGAGACTGCATTACGTTTAGCTAATAAGAACACCACATGGAGGAATAATCCATATTCCGAAATATCCTAAACCTAATCATGCAGAGACAAGCTGATCAACAAATCATGGCATCACGCAACCTGACATAGTTGAAGAAACAAGACCCAAGCCAGTAGTGAAGGACAACATGGCTTACACATTCAGCATCACGAAGGCAGAGTCCCCACCTGCTTACAGTAATGTAGCTGATAATGGCAAGATTATCCTGTGTCATGATCTGACTCAAGACAGAATCCATTTGTACAATTACATGTTTTGGATTTTCCAACAAGTCAGTCAGGTGCACTTTTCATCCTTAGTGGGGGCAGTTAGATGAATAGTCTGGATCTCCACATTTGCTGAAACAAGTAGTGCAGACCCCAAAAATTTCCCACAACCAATCTATCAAATGGAGCAGTAACTAAAGCTATGCAATAAAAAATTATGCAGCAACAAATACATTTACACATTAAGTACAAAAATCATAACACTTGAACTTCTGAGAATAAAAATCAAGCCACTCAAAATATTAAGAGCTTCTTCACATTAAACATACTAATAATCAAGAGATATGTAGAATACGTATATGCTAAATGGAATCAATAGACATAACCTCACCAGTTTAACCCTGTAAGATCATGAATGCCACCAATGAAATATTGCAAAGCTGCAACAGGGAAGAAGGAATCAACAGCAGCAACGGCTACTTCATTTATGATGGGAGTCTGTGACGATGCCAATTCCAGAGTCTTATCCGTGAGGACACTTGTAACATCACTCATGGATGATGCCAATTCCACAGTGTTATCCGTGAGGACACTTGTAACATCACTCATGTACTCAATTTTATCATCGTCACCAATTGTACTCGATGAGTAGTTACAGAAAGAGGATCCAAGACCCATTGGCAAAGAGGAGGTGAAGCCCCTCTCCCGAAAATGAGCACCAAGTCTAGCAACAGCATTTCTGTTGGCACTGTGAAATTCACGCTGTGCAAACAGATTAGTAAGAGGGTGAAACAGACTGCTTTTGTCTTCATCAGCATGCAGAAGGGGGTGAGACAATGAAGGGTGGATCTGTCGTGTGAGAAGTGTAAATCTGGAGGAGATGCTATGCCTGCAAGAGATTGAACATCTATAAAAAGGGAATTGACAAAGCACCGAATCACTTGCCATTTGTGAGTGCTGCAGTTAGCAAGTGGTTTTGGCATTTTGCAATGCAAAATGCACCAAAACATATAGCATTGCAGTTACAAATGCATTTGGAGTAGCACGTAAAATGTGACATACAATAGAGAACATTCTGTTTTGAGCCTTTTCTTCACATCAAATGGCAAAGACCATTAAGATTTTTTTAACCAAACTCGAAACAATCTGATAATAAATTTATGCCAAGAAAATCATTCTAGACATTTCAGGATAACCAAATAGACCCAACCTAAATACATGCATCAAAATGGATCAAATAGCTGATTCCAACTGCATTTGAGATAGCAAAATGCAAACAGCTTATACCAACTTCTTTTTGGTCAATCTGACCTGACACAATCTGACAATCAACTTAGGCTAAGACAATAAGATCCATTCCAGATATTTCTAGACAGCCAAACGGATCCAATCTTAACTAGCAATCTTGAGTTTACATGACAAGCAGAATATTTCCAAAACTGCCGTATCTTATGGAGTATACATGAAAAACTCTGCCACATGTTGGAGTTCCACTATGTTCCACCTATCAAAAGCCAGGACAGGTGAGTATTGTCTGGCGTGAGAAAAAAGCAATCCAACTATAAGTTCTACTTATCAAAATTAGAACCCTGGAAGCATCTTTGATGACGACGATGATAGTGTATAAATAACGATTACAGCATTTCCAAAAATCTGGATTCATTTTGTCCACAAAAAACATAGAACTGAGGGGTAAAAGAATTATATATAAGAAAATTAGGGAAAATGAAGCAAATGCCCACGAGTATGGAAACCATGAAATATAGCAAAAATCAAGAGTACATGAAAAATAGAGATAAAGAGACAAAAAATGTTAAACACAATAGAAACGCAGATAAGAAGGTTGAATCTGTTTAATTAAGTTAGAAGCATAATTGAAACACTATGATTTGAAAGAAGAAGAGAAAGATGTGTTGGGATCTTAGATAGCAGACCTGAACATGGAGAGATTTGGAGAACGAAATAGGAGAATCAAGACCCAAAAATCCTTGTGAACGAATAAATGGTTTAACTGTATCAAACAATCATTCGGGACTAAAACCCTAAACCCTTGGAAGCAGTCAAGCACTCAAGCCCCGTTTGCTTGCCACTGAAACAGTCTGTCAGAGACCATGAAAATAGGGTCGCAAGTTCGCAACTCGCAATTGGTTGAATCGGGTTCATGACGACCCGTTTATTTTTTAACGTCAAAATCCAAACTAACTAGTTTGTTAAACGGGTCTTAAGTAGAAAAAGTAAGTGGCAATTTTTTTCTTAAAATGATAAATTAATTAAAAAAACAATATGTACACAGCAGGAAGAGAGAAAAGATAACCAATACATGACGAGACCAATAGCCCAAACATGAGCACCCGAAATCAAAGAAAGGAAGAAGGTATCCGCATAAAATATTCAAAATTTAAATTTAAATTTCACCAAAAAATTCAACTGAAATTTTTATTTAAACGAAGATTTAGTTATAAAATTTTGAAATTTCAACTGAAATTTTGGATAAAAAATTTCTAAAATTTCAACCAGAATTTCAGCTCAAGTTCTAAAACTTCCAGGTAAAAATTTCAACTAAAAAATACTGTTGAAAATTTTAAGTTCAGCCAGCTGAAATTTTAGCATAAATTTTAAGTTGAAATTTCAGAATAAATTTTAGGTTGAAATTTCAACATAAATTTTAGGTTGAAATTTCAACATAAATTTTAGGCTGAAATTTCAATCTAATTTTTTTTTTAAAAAAAAGTAGCCTAAAATTTCAGCGTCAAATTTCAATTGAAATTTTTTAAAATTTCAACCAAAAAGTTATAAAATTTCAACAGAAATTTTCGGTTAAATTCAGCTAATTTTTTTTTTTGAAATTTTAGCCAAATTTTCAACTTCATGCACCATGCAAGATTTAATCAAAAATCAAGCGAAAAGGTTTTTTTTTTTGAAAAAATAAAAATTTGAAAACAGTTGATACTACGATGCATCGGCCAATACAAGACAATTCGATGGGGCCGAATAATCGATCATAGGAAGAAAATCGGTTGATATGATACGTATCAACTTATACATTGTGAAAAATCAAGGCCCACTGCATCTCGCCCGCTACTCATCGATGCATAGTAGGCCCACCATTGTTTATTTGTCTTTTTTATAGGCTAACGCTCTACTCTGTATAACATTGCAAATTTATAAAATTATCTTTTTAGGTCAAAGAGGATTTTTTTATCACACAAGACTACTACCTTGTCTACATTTACGATCAAACAAAAAGTATAATTGAACAGGTCATGATCATTAGCTAAAATAGTTTTAGATGATAGTCTAACACTAAAAGGTAAAAACCCATGGTGGAGACCAAACTTAATCTATAGTATCCCTTGGTGAGTAGTCTTCATTTTAAAATCGCAAATCTTACCTAAATTTTGAATTTTGTCAAAGAAGAGTCGTTGTCTTGCCCTAGTGAAAGGGAAATAAAATTATTCAATTATTAAATTAATCAAAAGAAAAGTAAGATGAAAATACTAAATTAATATTTCTTTACTCCTTGTGCATTGGTGCCCCATCTTAATCTTAGTGGTAATAATTAAGCCCAATTTGGTGCTTTTCTTGATTTTTTTTTTCTCTCTAATAAATAATAATGAGTGGGTTTGGCAATACCTAATAATTCTTTGGTATTCTAAACTTGTTTTTATTCCATTATAACAAAATGGGATTATTGGCATGGTACATTTCACGAACCACATTGCATGATCCATGTACATCAAGTCATATACAATTGGATAGAGGATTTCATGGATGATATAACTCGAGAAATTCTCTAATCAATGATTTTGTAAAAATCAAATTTTCAAAATCTATACGCACAGCATCAATATGATCACAGAGTCTCGTATCTCCCATGAGTTCTGGAAAAAAAAGTTACTCCTTCAAATGGATAATGTTCACCTTCTAAGAATCATAGTGACAAATACCGTTCTCGGGATATTAACGGCAATTGATAATAACGGGATATTTTTAAATTCTCGGATTTTTATCGGGAATTTAACGGGAAAATCTCGCTGAAATTATAATATTTAAAAAATAAAAAAAATAGAATAAATAAAAAAATTAATGAAATAAAAATGGTATAAGGAATTTACCGGGAATTTCTCGGGAATTTACCGGGAATTTCTCGGGATATTATCGCGTTATTAACGTTTATCGCGTTTTTAACGCGATTTTATCGGGAATTTACCGGAAATTTATCGTTTGGCGATAAAAACGCGTTTTTACGCGGTAACGGTATTTTGCCGATAAAAACGCGGTAAATTTGAAAATACCGCCGATATTTGTCACATTGCTAAGAATTACTTTGTGAACCTCTTAGAGATTTTATAATCAACCCAAAGGCAACGATGATTGGTGAAGGATCTCTCATTCGATCTTGTATAATTCATGGAACTTTACTATCAAGTGATTGTGGTGATTTTCACGATGGGAATCTCTCCCTCATTTGATGATGAAGAGAAATGAAGGAGCAGAAGAAAGCAGTGGCAGGAGAGGACAAACGTCCCTTTCACCAGTAAAGCAGGCACCTAACAACGTCTTTTTCCAATCTTAAATCACTCGTTTTAGTCATACAAAATCCAAGAAGTTTGAAAATTCAGATTCAGTAACAAAGAAAGACGACAGGAAAAGAATCAAATGTGAAAAGAAGAAGAAAAACTAGTCCAAGATCACCATTTTTTTAATGGACCTTGGGCAAACCACATTGATCATATTGACATTCTTTACACATTAAATACCCATATCTTCCCCTCCTCACTTGAAGTTTCTAGGAGGAGCAATAAAGAAAACCAGCCCTCTTGATACTTATTACAACCAATCTCAAAACAAGTTTTGGGATACGCTCAAATTACAGTGAAGGAGTTGTTTTGCTAGAAAGGTGGATTTCCAGGGACGGGAAATCATGGGAAACTGCTTGGAGACTTGGATGAAGAGCCAAGGAAAGAAGCAAGAAGAAACAGAGGCAAAAGAAGAAGAGGAACGAGGGCAGAAAATGGGTGGTTTTAGGATTAAGATCTTGCTGACAAAGGAGGAGCTGGCATTGTTGCTACTTGATCTGAAGAATGAAGGACAGAAGGGGTTGGAAGATATTTTGGTGGAGATCGAAAGAGGGAGAAGGAGAAGTGAAGGGTGGAAACCCTCTCTACAAAGTATAATGGAGATACCAGAAGCTCAGACGATTGAGATGGGTCGATGAATCTTCTTCTTCTTCTTCTTTGTTCTAATGATATGTAACACACTGACTGTTAAATTGGAGCCAAACATGTCATTAGAAGTTAAAGAGTTTTTCTTATAAGTTCCTCTTGGTTATTTTTTATTTATTTTACAGTATATTGCTGATTTTGTTTTAGCTTGTGACTGTTTGCCGTGACAAAAATCTATAACTAAAATCTACTCAATCATAACTTGTTTAGAGATAAGGTGCATTCAAAAGAATGCAAAAAAACATTCTTAAATATACAGAGGATACTTATAACGGAGGTGTGAAAAAATAAAAAATCCCACAATCCGAACTAGGCAAACAAAAATAAAGGGAATATACGAGAAAACTAAATTACGAGTGTATAAGGTGAAATGTAAGTGTACGAAAGGATAGAAATACATGCATGTGTTCCATTTGCTAATCATACGTTGAAGAAAAACTCCCTTTTTTTTTTCTTAACTTGCTGATTCATTAACACCTTATTTACAATATAATTGAGTTTAGCTTCTAAGGAAAGAATGACTTTTCTATTGTAGTTTAGAGTTAATTTTTCTATGGGAATTGCAGGGTTCATGTGATTGCACCACCAATCAATTTAAGAACCATGAACAAAAAACTTTATTCATAAATCAGTCATGGTCAAGAAGTAGTTTGATTGGATTTGATCTTATGTTCGATGTTTTAAAGCTATGATAATCAATGATAGAAAAGTAAAAGGTTGGTGTAACTTAGATTTTAATGAATTTAATTCACCAAATACATGCAGGTAGTGGTTGTAGGAGAAGATAGGTGAAAAGGGAACATTTTAGGTGGGTTCATTCATTGTTGGCAAAGTTGGAGAAAGTTTGACTAGGGAGGAGTATGTCTAGGGTCAAAGACCATTTAGGTGTATTAGTTGGGACCTAAGCCACACAATTATGTTTGTTATCTCAAGGTCTCAACCATTTTTTTTTTTTGGAATTTCATTGATTTGACATGAAATTGGAGACGTTAGCCTCACTCTACGGATGCATTGTCTCCTGTAAAGAAAATGAAGAAGAGGACTGTTTAAGACTCACTCAAGAGAAGGGTGGGGAAAAAATTGAATCAAGAGTTGGCTCTCTACCATATGATATTAAAATGCTCGGTGTCTCTCATAAAGGGAGAGAACCCATTTCATTTATTTATAATCAAATACATCAAGATAAAGATAAAAATTCTAAGATAAGATAAAGTCTAATTAAAATAGAAGATAATGTGAAAATCAAATCTAATCAAATCCCACTCTACCGCTCAAGGTTCGTAGGATATCTTAAGCAAATGGCCTTGAAAACACAGGACTATTGATCGGCCCAGGTTCATGCTAAAAAATTTAGCCTATTTTACTAAACAGATGAAATCAGGCTAATTAACTAAGCACGATTGGACTTTTAACCCATTTAACGATACATATGTGTACATCTGATCACTTTTTCTTTTATAAAAAATTATTTTGAAATTTTATTAAAAATTTCAATCTTGACAAAACCTCCGATAAAAATGAGGATGACAAAAAATCAGAAGTTTTTAGCAGAACAGTTTAATTTCAGCCTAATTTTTTTAAACCATTCATAAAAGGATGAATTGAAAACCAACGTGTGACATTTCAGGGAACTGATAAAAGGATGAAGTTTTAAATGACAAGTGAGATTGCATACTAATAGAATTTGGTTCTAATTAAGGGCGAGTTGAAATTTAGGTCTCAAAATAGATGGATAAGCTTCAATGGAAATGATCTGAAAGGGACCCGGTAAAACAAGTGATCATTAATCATTTAACGTTTCAGGCGATACAAGACACCGATACATCAGTATTGATGCAATGTAGTGTATCAACAGTATACCGATTATTTTTTATTTTTTCTTTTAAAAATATAGAAAATAGAAAAATTAGAAAATCTAGAGTGAGCTTATTTTTTAAGTAATGATCAGTTTTGTGGAGTTTTAGGCCATTGAAAATTGAAATTTCAAGACGTCCTAATTTTTTTAAAATTAGTCTAAAACTTTAGAAATGTCTAAAAAAATTTATGAGGAAGGAAATCAATATGAAAAAAGCTCCTCTAGTGATATGTATCTTATTACAATTTATAAATTTTTTATTATAATTTTTTTTATGAGTTTCATAAAAATGATAGGATATTAAAAAAATTAGATAAAGATCCTAAAAAATCTACCAATAACATTAAGAACTCTTCATTTAATTATAGAAACATTTGTATAACATTTCATTCAATTTTTTAACAAGAAATTCAAAAATGGAAATTATCTTAGAAGTTCGAGCTTTTATCAAATTTTGAGAAAAATCTTAGAAAATTGCACATACACTCTAAAGTTATTTGAATGACATTAACACATCTCCATTAAATTACATAATCATTGGATATTACTTCATTAAATTACTTTCACAAAATACTCAAATTTTAAAATTATCTTAGAGTC
Organism: Chimonanthus praecox; assembly: GCA_022113865.1. Lineage (NCBI taxonomy): Eukaryota > Viridiplantae > Streptophyta > Magnoliopsida > Laurales > Calycanthaceae > Chimonanthus > Chimonanthus praecox. The sequence goes on from CM039094.1 coordinate 5,488,276, forward strand.
AGAACTCAAAGAAAATAATTCAAAATGTAAAAATAATGAAAATAATGAAAATAACTTAGATATATATTTTTTAAATTAAAAAAAAATTGATTAAATAATGCGAAAATAGCCCAAAAACGATTTTTGTTTAAAAAAGAAAAAGAAAAATCGAATAGCTGGAATAGCTCAGTTGGTTAGAGCGTGTGGCTGTTAACCACAAGGTCGGGAGGTTCAAGCCCTCCTTCTAGCGAAATAACTCGAGTATTTTTGGGCTGGGCTCGAGTCTCGGTATTGGCGCTGTGATTTTCTACCGATCGGTAAATAAATAATGGCATCTAAAAACTCATTACATATCAACCAATGCACAATCTATCTTCCAATACCTAAGCCTATCTATGGTGGGAGGAGCATACCAAAAGTCTTTATTGACACGGCGGTGGTTTTTTTTTTTCAGCGGTGGGTACAATGTCTCTTCTACTATCATGCATCAGATGTTTCTTCAACTCGAAGTACCTAATTTGGTCTTGCTATTCTTTTAGGTCTTACGGCGCCATTTTTATTCTGAAACTTGTAGAAATTAAAAAAAATGATAAAAAAGGGATCAGCCTTACAGCTGAAAATTTTCTATTTTTTTATTATCCCAAATTCAAAAAGTTTCTGATCCACCAAAAAGCACTGTTGAAAGAGGGAAGGCTTCCCTTCAGCCAAGGCCAACACCAGTTTCTGATAGGGAAATGGAAGCTATTTTGGTACATTGAACTTTTCTTTGTTTTTCCTCTAATCTGAAACCTCATGGCTGTGACGAAGAGCTCATCCTTTTATGCTGATTTATTTCCTTGTCTGTTTGATCAGTTTGTTTGGTAAATGTGGTGAAAATATGTTATTTAAATGTGGATGCATTTTATGCTCTTTCACTGTTTTTTGTCAATGAAAACAAAAGCTCCTAAGTGGCTAAATTTTCAGCACGCCTAGTTTCACAGGGCATATGAAACAGACTGTAACAAAGCAGAATCTAAGGATGTCGATGACAAGAGCCATTAGCACAATTGGCAGATGCTTCTTTTTCAATAATAATGATTCCAAAATGAAGTAACCATGAAAAATAGGGATTCCAAATTGCCAATGCCATCAGATTCATTCATTATCGACCAAGGTTTATAAATTATAAGGATGTTAATTTCAGTTACTGCTGGTAGCTCATGTAGACAAATGTTGTTGGGGGTAGCGAATGAGTCCCATATTGGTCTTGAAATGGGAGATTTAGAGACTTTTTTAAAGGACTTGGGTCCACTCCACTTAATAGGTTAGCCTTTTGGCTAGATTCTCAGTCCTAACAAATGCCCATCGAAATCAGTCTTTGAGATTGTTTGGATTGGGGGTACGTAAGAGAAAGGAGGGTTTCTCTTGAATGCTCTTGTTTGGTAATTTTTAGTGGAGGAGAAACTGTGTGGGATAATATTATGCCATGTTATCAATTTCTCTTAGTTCTAAGCTACTTGAAGAACAAATGCAGGAAAATAAACGATGCTTTCTTTCCTTCTTCTTTTTCTTTTTTCTTTTTAAAGATTCCTCATCATTATCAAAAACATGGTACCTTTTTTCTTTTTATTTTTCAAGGTACCTTCTTTCATCTACGATGAATACGTTGTTACAAAATATATCGTCTGTTGCAGGAATGAATATGAAAAAATGAGCAAGGAGGAGTGATATGGTAAGTGGATTTGGTATGTTGAGACTCGTCCAGTAATCTGGAAAAGATGTGACTAAAGAAAAATGAAAATTTGAAAGAACTTGTGATACTTGGAAAGTCATACAAGTTGCTGAGAGACTCTTATTGAAACCACTGGTCCGTCAACTCCAGCTCTCATTACTTGGTATTTCACCATGAGGCCTGCAACAGAGAGGTTGAGTTAGATAATGAGAAGATGCAGGCAAAGTTAGATTCAAATGCAGAGAAGTATCGTTCTTTTTTTACCTTCATTTGTCTGTAGATTTGTGCTGATGGCTACCCCATGGATGTTTATGCGTGCCCTGGGTTGCCAGTCTTCCGGTTTTCCAACCCATGATTTGAGATCGAAAAGTTCTGATCATAGTTGGTAATTGGTTTTAGAATAAGAACAAGGAGGAGGGAAAAAATAAAAGAAAAGACGACTTATTTCAGAATACTTTCCCTATTTGGTGGAAATCGCTGAGCCTGTTTCCTGTATTGTTCAGTTCTGCAAATTGCCAATAACTTATGATGGTTCCATCATGAAAGCTTGCACAGAGAAGTGCAACTTTTCTTTGGGTTCAACTAGAACTTTCTTTGGTTCTACATGGGTCAGGTTGGATTGGGATTTCTAAGGTAAGTTGTGCTTGTGTGAAAGAAACGGCCATTGTTGATGAGCATACGTTGCAAGGCTGGTGGATCACCTCAGAGGTGAAATTCTCATGCCCAATGACTGACTCAGTTTCTATTCTAAAATCCATTCTATGGAAAACGAGGTCAGCAACAATCGAATTCATTCATAAAATCTTTGGGGGACATGGCTCTCCAACAACAACATGTTAATGTTTGTTTTCTTTGTAAATTAAATTTTCCAAAAAATGCAGTCAAATGTTTACAGAGGCTTAATGGTCTCATATAACCTGAATTACAAATTTAGTTGGGTTTGGATTGAAGGCCACCCTAAGTCAAACTGCCCCTGTATATAACATGAACTGTATATGTTTGTGTTTGGGTTAAAGGTCCTTGAGGTTGGGTTGGGTTCACTAAAATGTGTGCATATTTGGGTTCTGATTGAAATTTGTGTTAGATTGGGCTCATAATGGGAATTTTTGTGGTTGGATTGGGTTCGTTGTGAAATGAACCCAACCCAAGATGCACAATGTACATGCATTTGCTGTTTGGTAGAATTCACAAAAGTGATGATTCTGTTTCGGAGTTTGATCTGATGATGATTGATGATTGTGATGACTTTGATGACGGTGATCGTGGAAACTAAACAAGTGGTTACCTTTAGTGCAGGATGATTTGAAGTGTCTGACGTCAAAAATTCCTGCAGAGGCCGCATGGCAGTGCTTCTTAATGCGGAAAGATCCAATCTCATCATAGCCCCATGTTCCTTCCTTGTACTCCTCATGAAGGAACAGCTCTAGATGCCTCGCATCCAGTGTCTGCATTGTCCCTGTACGACGCAGATTAAATCATAAATACTGAATATATAGATAAGCTTTTGCTAATTCAACATGCAAATCATTATGCTTTTAACATATTCACACTTAGCTTTGGAGAAGTGTTCCAGACAAATTCTCACGTGAAAGTGATACGGCTGGCAGTTCCCTTCAAGTTGGGCAATGGTTTTGCGCCATCACCATTTACTTGTTTCATACAAAAACTAATGCTGCACTTGGATCAGGTAAAACTTTGGCAATTCGGAAGAGTTTCAATTTGGGGTGGGGGGGAGGGGGGAGGGAAGAGAGAGCGGAGTCACCCATGGACCCCAATTCTTTCACAAATTGAAAGTAGACAGATTTTCTTTAAGTTATTCAGTTACCAAACAGGTGACTATGCTGTCTAAATTCAATATTTTTGCTAGATCTAATCCTTATCTCTAGGTGCCTATTCCACTTAGCAATGCCAAATAATAGAATAGGAAAACGTTCCTCGAACACTAATTACAATCCCAGCTGAAAATAGAGCCTGACCTTCTACTCCCTGTTGGGCCTGAGCAAGAATGAAGTGATCGGTGGAACCATATTACCAGGCTTATTGAGAATCAGAAACGAAGTAGTCCATTTGGCTCTTAAAACCAGAGGGTCACAATACTGGTCCAAATATGCGTTTGTAGTTTTGTTAAATATTTTGTCCATGAACTAGATGTCCCAAGTTCAATAATGTAGTAATCCGATGCACATGGCTTTTGGAGGTTTGCGTGCATCCAGAGTTTATCCTAACGCCTTCGTATAGATAGATAGGGGCCGGAGTTTATCCTAACGCCTTCGTATGGATAGATAGGGGTCTTGAAGTTCTTCATCATCAGTATGTGTGTGTGTGTTTTTTAGTCTTTTTGTTTGTCCATGCATTTTGGCATCAATGTTTTGACCAGCTTTGCATGAACAACCTATTTTGACTGTACCCTTGGTAAGGTAGATCCATTCCTTAACTGTAAAGACAAAACAGACACAAATACAGTCACGCACGCATTCGACGAGAATCATGTACTTGAACGAAGTTCGAGAGTTAATTCTCTTAGTTCAATTGTTGTACATTAGATGGTTGCCTTATTCTCACCATACCTTCACACGTGTTGAGGTTGCAGACCGGACATCGAACAAGCTGTAGATCTGAAACATGATGACAGGGTGTTACTTCAAATTGAAATCACTGGAGTAGTTTGTTACGACCTAATGACCTTTACAAATGGCTAAAATTCCAAGGAGAACAAGAAAAATAATCAATCAGAAGGGTTTCATTCATTTTTGTACCGGCAATCCATATCCCTGTTTTTACGTTCATTATGATGCCAACGCCAGTTTTCCTCAACATCTCCTGAGTTGATTCTTCATATTGGATTTTCTTCGGCAATAACAGCTTGTCTGTCACCAATGCATAAGGCGAGTCGAAGAAGAAGCCCCCAATCCTCATCCAATCTTGAAGCATACACACAGGAGTATACATTATTTCCAATAGACCCAAATAATGGGGATAGAGTATACCCTGTTTTTATATAGAATAAAGGGATTTAACTCTTATTAAACAAAAATCATGCAGACCAATTCCACCATGAAAGTCATGACTCAAACACTATTGAACTTATACGTATCTATGAACTAGGATATGGCCATTAAAAGTAGTTGAACTTTAGCCATGAAGTCATAGTTTAAGATTATTAAATGTGTGACTTTGTGCGCAATCTATGTTCAAGCGAATGCTCTGCCATCTTTACCTTCATAATTGACATGCACCAAATTGAGCTCTATCTGGGGGCAGCGTTATATTTTCAACAATTTTAAGGGTCAATGTGTAAAAGAGTTTAATTTCGTTAGTGTTAAAAAATAGGTTTTCACAAATTTGGAGCCGCCATACACATGTTTCCATTCCTTGGTTCTAGCCATGCTGATGCGGCCGAGGTCTATTGTAAATTCTATTTTTCTACAGTTTATTGAATTAGTCTACACAACAGTCACATCCGAGATACGTTTCTTGCGGTGCTTTCGCTGACTCTGCTAAATAATGAAACCATCGCCATTCTTGTCAGAGACTTTTATCAAGTGGGATGTGTTCATTCCCTTTAAATGTTGTAGAGTTTGTTTGCCTAGAAACTTCGCGATTCTCATACCCAACTTTAAAAGAGTGATGAATTTATTGTGTATGGGTAGGAGAAGTCATGAGCAGCATGCAACGGGAGGATTGGGATCAGGGTTTTAAAATTTTGGTGCTTCATTGTAATTTAATCTTGAAAATTGTAAGTTGTATTCTACCGATATAAGTTGATTTCGGCCTACTTTGGCTCTGATGATCCAATTCAGCAGACAGCTTTATTGTCAACAAAGTGATATCAATGCTTCTTGAGTAATTTATGATCTCACTATGTTTATCTAAGGAAATTAGCGTCAGACTCAACCAAATTAGATTTGGTCCACTCAACCATAATAGCTTCATCACATCTGAATCATCGAAAGCCATTCATTTAATAATGCGTACAAATAAAGTCCAAACTTAACAAGGGCGCATAAGCTGTGGTGGAAAATTAACTCACCGATATGTTTTTCTTGCTGATGATAGCGGTAAGAATGACCTCCATCTGGATAAAATGCACAAGTATCAGTTAGTGCCACGGGCATGATTCTGGTAAAAGAAGCTAAAAGATCTTCAGAAAAGAAAGACAAAAACAAATAAATGGCTAAAAAAGTCCATTCCCAAGTTGCTAATCAGCAGGGTAAATTTTTGAAACCTGAGTGGCATGGGTTTGACCCAATCATGCCAGGTTCAGGTCTGAAATTTTTAACCTGGCTTGAGTTTTGTAACTCAGGTTCATCATTAGCCCAGCTAAACTTGATCTAATGTTACCTAATCATATAGTTTTAAAGCTTGGCCTACCACTCTGCATCAGCCATGATTTTTTTAATCTGCATCAGACTAATGTATTACACATCAAGAAGAGGTTACTTGGCCATACTAAGCAAACATTTTTCTAAGGACGTCTTTAAGCAGTCATCAATAATCAAAATAGGCATCCAGCTAAAAGGCTAAAATGCAATGGCTAACAAGAGGTAGCCATGTCTGTCTACTCAGCTGGTACATGCTGTAGCACACTGGTGAACTGTAAAACCAATGCAAACCAACTACTTTGCAGCGTACCCCTCCTTTTTGAAACTTTGGACGTAGCTTGCTCAGGTTCATAAAATAGTTGGTCTCACTTTGCACTTGAATTGAAATCAAATTGGCTCATGAAAATTTGTGTTGGATTAAGTAAGTGAAAATGTGAAATCCCAAGAAGACCTGTCTCTCACAACTACTTAAAATACGACGGTGTAATATTAAAATTTCAACACTGAAGTGTACAACCTATAATTGGACTCTAGTAATGATCAATTGAAAATGCTCTAGGTTAATATCATTTTGAATTCAAAACGAGTCTGCTCAACGTGACAGTCCATATAATTCATCTCAATTGTTGCATCAAATAAACGATAAAAGAATTTACTTATTTGATAGTTTAAATTTGATCCTTAAAATATCGAAGAACTAGGAAGAAAGGGTAGACCCACTTTAGAGACATTGTAGTATGATCAGGCCTGTTAAAAGCCCGAGCTTATCTAAAGTCGGTCGGGCTTTTAAAGTCATAGGCCTAGCCCACCTTTTAAAGTCCATTTATTTTGCACCTAATACCATTTTTTAAAAAAAAAAAAAATTTGCATTTTGTCACTTGAAAATTGCATCATACAGATTGATAGTATTTTAAATACCTACCATTGGTTAGAATTTCGGTCAAAAGATCAATTTCTAACCACTTAATCTTAAGATCTAAAGTTGACACACGTTATGATTTTGACTATTAATATCGAGTAGTTATAAATTCATTTTTGACATGAAATTTTAATAAATGGTCATTAAAAATAAATGGGCTTAAAGCCTGAACCTAGTCCATCTTATAAAAACATTTTCGAAGCCCATTTATTTAAGTCCGGCTCAAGTCAAATTCACACAAATGAACACACAGGTATATTATGCTCAAAGAAACAATTTACATAACAATCATTAGTTCTACTATTATAAAAATTAGAATTCAGAAAATCAATATTAAAATAAATGGAATGAATAATTTTAATAATAATAATAATAACAATAATAATAATCTACATAATTCTCCATCTACCGATTCATTCCTCTAATTTATCTGAGTAAAGGAGAATGACCTTTCAAAGATTATCAACTTGAAAATTCTGTCACTTCTCCAAACAACATTATCCTAATTCCTAAACAAACATGAATACATGATTTAAAATAGCTATCCTCGACCTCTGGGTCCACAATCGATATGACATCAAGTATGGCAGTGGACACCAAGCGTGGATCCCATGTGGGTCCAGGTCCTGCCTATTATGGCCGACTTATCAAGGCCTCGATCACAGTCACACGTGCACCATCTTGGGACTATTCTAAAACATCTAATTTATAAGAAATGTTGTCAAGTAACATATATAGATTCATTCATGAGTCATGAGTTTTGATAAAATAAAATTAAAGGTAATCTTATCCATTTGATATGAATTTAGTAATAACAGTCAAAATGAGAATAAAAAGAAAATACGAATGGTCATCAATTTCATCAAATTGAATAAGTAGATACAAATGATTTTTAATTCTATTTTTTAGTTATATACTTCTCATTTCATTTATAATTAAAAAATCTGTTAAAGATAATATTGACAGAACAGACATTAAAATGTTATTGAGATAGAGATAGAGAGAGATATAAGTGGAAGCATAGATCTGAGCCCATTTGAAAGCAACGCGCTTGGGTGGAGGGACGTTGAGTTCGCGCAAGAGAGCGAATTTCCAGACGCACTCTTCCATGATGACGCGGTGGAACCAACGATTTGTCATTGCTAGCTTCATCAAACATTTCCCGTCTAAATACTTTGCTATCTCTATCCAAATATCTTCATACCTTCATCATTTAGACAGAAGTAATCTCATATAAACAAAGAAAAGAATTGCAAAAATAAACAGATAGTAAAATGGTTAAAAAATATCGCCTCTCAAAGAAACGACCAGAAAAATTCTACATTACCTAGACAAGCCAAGTAGAACCAAGTAATCAGAAGTTTCTAAACCTACCCGTAAGGTTAAATATCTCAACTTACTTAGAAACATAAGATATAAATTCATTTAATAAATAAATTAAATTTTTAAAATAGATAAGTCGATGTTCTGAAATTAAATCACTGTCATTTCTGCTAATATTTACAAGAGAAATAACGATGTTACAATCGTAATTTATTGTTTCTTACATAGGAATTCACTCGCTTCCACACTAAATGCAATAGGCTTCTATGTTCTCTATTACATTTTAAAATTTTGACAGATGGCTCATCTTATGAAATGTATGAGCTAAATAAATGAAATCTCTAAATTAATAATACAATACAGCATCTGTTTAAATGTTCATCTAACTGATCTAGAAGAATAAAATGGATGGTATTCTATTCCATTTTTAATCTACTTTCGTTTAATGTGATCGATATGTCTGAAAAATGTTACAAAAAATATATTAAAAAGACAGATCTCAAAATCTATCAGAAACTCCAGATCTGAAAACAGAGACAAGACGTTTCTCTTTCAAGAATTTTTTTTTTTCGTTTGGTAAATTTACCATCACCGTAGGCTAAAATTCATTGCAATCAAAACAGCTAGTCTGGAATTCAATTTCCAGAAAACTGTACTCCAAACTGGAATTAGTCACTAAAGAATCAACTGTAAACTTTGATACCATCTCCAATCTTAAACTCATCTACAAGTATTTTCAGCACTAGAATCCAATCTTCTGCAAATCAGCTCGAAATCTCCCAATTTTGCAATCAATCTTTCATCTACTTGAATTTTAGTGTCTAATATTTCGAAATTCAGATCGGTTTCCTAAAATTAGATCTAGTATGCCTGCCTTTTATGTTGATCAATTTGAATCCTGTTGCGAAGTCTGAGAATTCAAAATGCGCACAAACTTCCTTTTATCAATGTTCTCATAGATAGCTGATCCTAAATTGAGGAAATGTGCTACAATTTCACGATTTTCAAAACGATCTGCTTAGATTTTCAGACTGAAATCTGAGAACGATCTGTCAAAAGAATTATGTGCTTCAAAGATAGCCCGATCTGAAGATCTGTCCGTTATCAGAAACTAAACTGAAATACAGATGACATAACCACTCATCTTCTAATCTTTCAAAAAAGTTCAATGATCTACATCTGTTCTTGAAAAGTCAAGGAAACGAATTGAAAGAAGATTATAGTGCTTTGGAGTAGAATCAGAGAGAGAGAGAGAGTACCAGATGAACGGAGAGTGTGGAGACACGAAGAACGAGGAGTGAGGAGAAGAGCAGGAGGAAATGGAAATTGAGCTTTCTCTCCTCATGATTTTCCCCATCTGGAATTCTGGTGATTTCCGTTTCACCATCGCTCTCGCTTCCATTTTCATTTTTTGAGATTCGAGTAAGGATTGTGAACGGGAGATGTGACCAGCAGTGCCATTTATATAGTTGGCGCGGGAAGAGACGACCTTATTTGAAAAAAAAACTAGAGAACGGTCCTCGGCCCGAGTAAACGTCCTTTCTCGGTAGAGCTAGGTGCCTACGTATTACGAGATGAATGTGGCACACGAGAGAGAACTTATATGAATAATATAATTTTTAAAAAAATCTCTTCAGTTTAATTATTATAAATTTTATAGGATGAGATATAAAAAATTAGTGACTTTATAGCAATTAATTTTTAAGGGAAAAAACTTTAAAGAGACTTCACAAGTCTTCCTTTTAAAGAGGTTGTTCTCTAAATATTAAGGTGGATCATAAATTTTCTGATGAAATATGTAGAGTATGATAAAGAGATTAATTGGGTAAAATCTGATCTACATCGAATGATAGTAGCTTTGTGATTTTAAAATTTGAAATTTTAATTTATTTCCCATCTCACAATCTTATGATCATTGAATTGAAGAGTTTCTCTTAGATTATAGTATGCACGAAGTGCTCTATCCATCCTACTTAATTACATGGGGCTAATCCCATGATAAATGTGAAGATCCCCATGTCAAATGGGTACCCAAGTCTTCCTCAATCTACTAATTTTCAATGTCTAAAATCACAATAAGATTAACATTAGATGAAGTCAAAAGTTTACACAATCAATATTCTTATTATTTTCTACATGTATTTTTAATTAGGATTCAAAAAATAATAATTGATATCGAAAGTCTTGTCTACTCTTGATTTTTCTAAAAAATGTCTGAAGTAAAAAGTGAAAATGCTTTAACCAAGTCACGTCAGATGATTAGGACAATCATATGGTCAATTGAATGATTAAATAGATTTATAAAATTGTTTAAAGTAAGATCTATCAAATCATCTTAATCATTTATATTTTTTTATTAAAATTAAATCAATGGACAAACATTTTTACCTAAGTTTCTTAATCCATTAGTGATGACATCAACTGAATATTAGTCAAGATTAAATCTACATTTGGAGAAGAAAAAAATATTTTAAATAATTTGAATTTATCATTAAATTACTCTACATAAAGCTCATGCATGTAGAGAGGCAAACCATCAAAATTTATTGTAGTAAACCCTTCATAAGTCTTAAGGACAGTCGTTCATATTGTAACTCTTATATCATATTGAATTTTCTAGAATAGATTTTGCCGTTGTATTTCATTTGATATGGTAATTAGAAGCACAAAGTTAATATGTCCATGAACTTTTGCTTTCACTGAGTTGATGCAATCGCAAACACATCAGGTTTCTACAGGGATACATAGGAAATATTTTTTTATTATAATAATTCCAATAAAAAATTAGTCTATTAAATTTAAAACAGTATAATTTAAAAAAAAAAAAAAACACTTTCTACATGTAATTGAACCATTTCTATACAAGTACTTAATCAGTTCCTCAAAAATCTAGAGTTCAAAAATCAACTATTGCATATATCAATGAATGCATTATTTGTACAATCCATGAAGACATGGCAGATAGAGGTTTTTCAATTTTTATTTTAGTGATTTTAACCTATTTTATTATTGTACCATATTAGCAAATAGTGTCATTATGCATAGATTACCCATAGTTTAATTGTATTTATATAAAATTAGCCACGTTAAGTGGAGTTGTGCAATAAACAAGACTAGTGCAGTACTAGTTAACTAAGCAAGATTGAACCAAGCCGAGCAGAGCAGGGTACATGAGCCGATCAACTTGAGTTCGAGTTTTGTCAATTCATTTGAATTTCCAACTACATGTCCATACCCAACAATATGTGCAGCATAAAGTAGATGAGATCAACACAAAATTCCATCTTTTCATTTCACAAAAATGGAACTTCTGTACATATTATTATTTCCCCAATCCACAGCCAAGCAGCTTTTTCTATAATGGTAAAGTAAAAAAAAGGGTAAGAACTAAACCTAAAGCTGAAAAAACAAATACCAAAAGAAATAAATAGGAATAGGGGGCTTGACCACTATGGAATACTACAGAGCCATTTATTTTTTTCTATCATGGTGAGCAAACCACCTTCTGCCAATTGTATGTACCTGGATAGCCAGTCACGGAGAGGAAACACCAATCCAAGTCAACATTCATCTCATTTTCATGTCATTACAGTGCGTTTGCTGCCCTTGTTGATGACATCTTCAAGGCTGGGAGCCATACCATTTGGTTGCTGCTGTTCCATGAGGTACTTGTCTACCTCAGCAGCTGCTTGTCGGCCTTCAGATATGGCCCATACCACAAGTGACTGTCCACGCCGGCAATCTCCGGCAGCAAAGACCCCATCAACATTCGTTGAGAAGCGGCCATACTCTGCTTTGAAGTTAGACCGACCATCTCGCTCCAAGCCCAACTTATCAGCAATCATCTGGATGATTTGGAGACGAACAGAAATACACTCCATCAGAAAAGAAAGAAACATGTGCTTTTTTGGTAACTCCAATGTAAAATATCGTCCTTTCTTCTTATCATTTTTCCCAAAATGGTAACTAAATTAATAGAAAAGCACTAGAACAGGAGAAAAAAAGGGCAAAAAACTGCAGAAATTTAAAGTTAAAAACAATCCTAAATTTTTACATCAGGCTTGCCGAGTATAAGTCTGGCTGCTGGGCTAGGCTGAATAAGGCCTGGGGAACTTGAGCTTGAAAGGAAGGAGGGTGAGAGGAAGAAACTGGGGTTAGACTACGGTCAATTCAGTAATTGAAGTGCTTCATGCATAGCTTTGGTTTATCCAGTTGAGAGACCAAGCTTTCTATAGCACATCTGTTGAAGTGCGGAGAAGCAATCGAGTAACAGTATACGACAACTATATCAGCATGGAGGAGATTGCAAGATCCACTCTTTTATGAAATTGATCGAATGTTCTTGGTCATAAAAGAAAAACCGAATTGAGAATATAGGGGGTGTGCATTGGACATCACCAGATGAAAATAGGACCTGTTGTGACTTGGACTGCACAAGTTGCTTTAAAAATGGTAATTATGAGTCAATATGAGATCTTAATGAGCAAAAGAGAGAACAGCTTTAAACTTTGTGTTGATATACTTGATGACAAAGCAGAGTCACATATCAGGTGAGTCTCGTTATCTTGAGAGTTACTATACTCTCTTTTCCTTTTCTCGAAAAAGAAAAAGCATTTTTTTTTAAAAAAAATTAAAGATGTTTCTGAACTGTGGTTGCCAAGTTGACATAAGTAGGGGGAAAGAAGTTATCTTGAGAGTTACTATACTCTCTTTTCCTTTTCTCGAAAAAGAAAAAGCATTTTTTAAAAAAAAAAATTAAAGATGTTTCTGAACTGTGGTTGCCAAGTTGACATAAGTAGGGGGAAAGAAGTGAGTACTTACCGACTCAGGACCAAGGAATCCCATTGCTAAGAGTACCAGATCAGCCTCAATCACCTCCTCAGAGCCTTCAACTTCTTGAAACTGGAACTTCCCACTAGAATCCTTTGCCCAGCGGACATGCACCAGCTCTAGTCCTTTAACTACCCCATTTTCATCCCCCACGAACCTTTTGGTCAAGACCTCATAAGATCTTGGATCCTTTCCGAACTTGGTCACTGCTTCTTGGTGACCGTAGTCCAAACGGAATACACGAGGCCACTGAAAACCAAATGTAACATGTCACAAGACCATACAGCATGACACAGTAAACATGCAATGAAAAGAGCTACATGGTGTTGTTGGGAAAACGTAAGTTCCATTGTATTAAAAACATTTTAAATAATAATAATAATAGGTTGAACACATTAAACTGCTTATTCAAGAAAGGGGAACCGCACCTGAGGCCATGGGTTGCCTGGAGCTCTGGTTTGAGGTGGCTGAGGAAGAAGCTCCAGATTTATGATGTTTGTGCATCCATGCCTGATGGATGTGCCTATGCAGTCAGTTCCTGTGTCACCCCCTCCTATAACTACCACCTTCTTTTCCCTTGCAGATATGTATTTACCATTCTGAAGATTGCTGTCCAGCAAGCTCTTGGTGTTTGCATGAAGAAATTCCATTGCAAAATGAATCCCTGAGAGCTCTCGCCCAGGAACAGGAAGATCCCTGCATGACAAAAAACATATGATATGGTCCACCTCTTTAATAGCCAAAATGATGATGGAAAAGAGACGTATTTCCATATCAAGTTCACAAGTTTATGTCTACTCACCAGTTATCCTGAATTTCAAATGAGTTACTCTAATCATTATGTAACAAAATGCAGTGAACATGGCCTTGCACAACATATATGTATTTTCAGAATTGCTAATTTTTAGACAGATGTTTAAAATATCCTATTTGTTTTTTCTTTAATTCTTGGAACATTTTCCTTGCACTGTATACCAAGAGAAACCCAAAAACTTGAAAGCCGGGCACCATTATGAAAATTCACAGGTTTCTTTTTGTCTGCTTTAACCTTGATGGATCAATTTGAAAAATCATAATTTTGTTGTTCTATTCTTTTTTCTGCTTTTTTCTATTACCTTGGTTTTGTAGCTCCACATGCCAAGACAATTGCATCATTCTCAGCACGAAGACGATCAAGAGAGTACAGCGAATCTGTTCCAACATTTGCATTCACCACAAATTTGATGCCTTCTTCAGCCATGAGATTGACACGCCTTTGAACAACGTCGACCTTGTCGGCCTTCATGTTGGGGACACCATACATCATCAGACCTCCAATTCGGTCAGCACGTTCAAACACTGTGACCAAGTGGCCCATCTTATTCAACTGATCAGCAGCTGCCAAGCCAGCCGGTCCACTGCCTACTATAGCCACTCTCTTCCTGTGTAGAGAATGGTTTCAGCAAAGGGTTAAAACTCCTCCAAAAGAAAACAAGAAAAACCATATTTTTTTAAATAAATAAACCAAAATACCATAAGAACAACCTACATCCCCGATTAAAGGGACATTCTTCATGACAAACACACACAAGAAGCATACATTCCCTCGTGCTTGAAAATCTTTAATGAAAATAGACAGAAACTAAAACAAAAGAGGAATATAAGGATGAGAATATAAACCATACCCTGTTCTCTTGAGTGGTGGTCGAGGGACCATCCATCCCTCCTCAAATGCCTTGTCTATGATAGAACACTCTATGCTTTTAATGGATACAGGGTTCTCAATTATACCAAGAACACATGAACCTTCGCAAGGAGCAGGGCATACTCGGCCAGTAAATTCAGGGAAGTTGTTTGTCTCCAAAAGTCGGTCCAGCGCTTCACGCCACCTATTTTGGTAGACTAGTTCGTTGAACTCTGGTATCTTATTCCCAAGAGGGCAACCAGAGTTCTCCTGAGGCAAATGAGAAGAAAGGGGAAAAAGGATATATGAATAAATTAAATTTAATGTTGTACTTAACCTAGGCAAAGCATGAATGAGAAGGTCTACACCATGAAACATTTCAGTGTAAAAGTATATCTGAATGCTACCTGATGGCAGAAGGGAGTTCCACAATCCATACAACGAGCAGACTGGGTCTTCAATAAATGACTTGGTTTTCTCTCTTCTGCAACCTCTTCCCAGTCATTCATGCGAACATTAGGGTCCCTGTATGAAATGCTCTCTCGCTCATAAGCAACAAAGCCCCGATGCTTGACTGCATGAGGAATTCTTGTTGGCCTCTTTGATGGTTGAGCATCTCCATCTTTCTGATCATTCATAATGGTCTTGTTAGATTCTTAAGCCAAAAAAAAAAAACCTTAATCCAAAGTATCTAAATAAACCATCAAGAAGCAAGAATAAAACATAAAGTTAAGTCTCTAAAAAATAAAAAGAAAACTTTGACTTCATGAAAGCAAATTTTCCAAGCAATCTTTGGGATATATATCGATTGCCCAAAAAGAGAAAGCATTAACTAAAGAATCAAGACAACTCTAGTACAATTCTCAAGTAACCAATAATCATAATGTTTCCATATTGAAATTTAATATGCTAAAACACATCGCAGAAAAAGAATACCTATAAACAGGCACAAGACTACTGTAAGCAAGTAGTAGTAATGGTAACTAGCTCAAACATTAGTGATTCTAAATTTGTGATGAAAACAATTACCAGATCCACTTTGCTGTTTGATGACGTGGCTGCCAGCTTCTTCAACTCTTCAAATGCATCCTTCTTCATCAACTCTGCCTCTTCCTTAGCCTCGGCTTCATGAGCAACTTTCTCTGCTGCCAAATTTTTGAGAACTCGCTTATAGTCCCTAGGAAATACTTTCAAAAATTTGGGAAGGAGATTATCAAAATTGACAAGGACTTCTCTTGCCAATGCACTGTTAGTGTGACGCTGATGCTGCTGTATCATCATTCTCAAGGTTGTAATGTCCTCTTCCTCTTCAACTTTATCTAGATCCACAAGTTCGTGATTGCATCGGGAATTAAACTTCCCTTCTACATCAAGAACAAAAGCAATTCCACCACTCATGCCAGCTGCAAAATTTCTACCAGTTTTCCCAAGCACAACAACTGTACCACCTGTCATGTACTCACACCCATGATCACCAACACCTTCAACAACAGCTCTGGCCCCTGAATTACGTACACAGAATCTCTCGGCAGCCATCCCATTGAAATAAGCCTCTCCACTTGTTGCTCCATAGAGAGCAACATTGCCAATAACAATGTTTTCTTTCGGATCAAACTTGCTTTTTCTTGGAGGATAAACTACAATCTTACCCCCAGACAATCCTTTCCCAACATAGTCATTACTATCACCTTCAAGCTCCAATGCGATTCCAGGGCAGAGGAATGCTCCAAGGCTCTGGCCAGCACTTCCAGTAAGTTTTACATGGATAGTGTCCTTTGGAAGCCCATTCATGTGATATCGCTTTGTGACTTCATGGCTCAGCATGGTACCAATTGCACGGTTTACGTTTTGAATTGGCATCTCAATGTATACAGGAAGACTATTTTCTAGGGCAGCTTTAGATAGAGATATCAGTTTTTGGTCCAAAGCCATGTCCAAACCATGGTCCTGTCTCTGGATGCAATATTGAGCAGCATCTGCCCGAATGGTAGCAGCAGGACGAAGAAGAAGTGATAGATCAATGTTTTCTAGTTTCTCGTTGTTCTTTACCACTTCTTTATCAACTTCTAGCATATCTGAACGTCCAACCATTTCATTGATGGTACGGAATCCTAGCTGAGACATGATTTCACGCACCTCCTCAGCAAGCATAAAAAAGAAGTTTATGACATGCTCAGGTTCTCCAGCAAATTTCTCACGAAGAACGGGATCTTGAGTAGCTATGCCCACAGGGCAGGTGTTCTTATGACATTTTCGCATCATGATACAACCAAGGGTTATAAGAGGTGCTGTGCTAAAACCAAACTCTTCTGCTCCAAGAAGGGTGGCAATGGCAACATCTCTTCCAGTTTTTAATTGGCCATCTGTTTGAAGAGTAGTTCGGCCACGAAGGTCATTTGCTACTAGAGTTTGGTGAGTTTCAGCTAAACCAAGCTCCCACGGAAGCCCAGCATTCTTGATCCCAGTCCAACGTGAAGCTCCAGTGCCTCCATCATGGCCTGAGATCAGGACATGGTCAGCATGGCCCTTCACAACACCACTAGCAATTACTCCAACACCAGCCTCTGATACCAACTTCACGCTAATTCGAGCACCTGGATTAGAATTCTGTGAGGAAAATATATCAGGAGTCGGAAACAATGATTGCGACTGCATTCCACTGATTGTGACACTTAAAAGTTACAAACATCCATAAGCAATGGGAAACAAACCAAAAACTGCACATAATAATAGTTTCCAGACAGTAGAAATTTAGAATGGGAATTTTGTTTATAACAAGAAAATCATCAATGGCAAACAGATATTCTAACAAATGCCAAAAACAAGGGATTTCTACCTTCAGGTCATGAATCAGTTGGGCAAGATCTTCAATAGAATATATATCATGATGGGGTGGGGGGCTGATCAGCCCCACACCAGCAGTAGAATTCCTTGTAACTGCAATGTCCCCAATAACTTTGTGGCCTGGAAGTTCACCTCCTTCACCTGGTTTGGCTCCCTGTGTAACGAGGTAACTAACTTCATTAGACAAATTTGACCCTAATAGAAATAAATATCCATTATATACATAACTTCACCAAATATCTCCTTTTTGGGTGTGTGAAAATGAAATATACTTAATCTTTTCCACCCCAACAGTAAACATGAAACATAAAAAACAGTATACCTGAGCCATCTTTATCTGGAGTTCATCAGCATTGGTAAGATAATAGCTAGAAACTCCAAATCTTCCACTTGCAACCTGCTTAATTGCACTTCTCTTAGGATTCATTGAACCATCTGGAAGAGGCTCCATGCGAGAGGGGTTCTCACCTCCCTCACCTTCACAAACAAGGATTCGTAATTATATAAAAAGTGAAAGTGAAATAAAAATGAAGAGCACTCACTCATGCTATGTTAAATCATTCAATATCAACAGAAACTTGCAAACCAAAATTAGAATATGATGGTAAATAAGCAAAAAAAATAGCCTTTCTTCCTAAGAACATCACACCTGTATTCGATTTTCCTCCAATTTTGTTCATCGCAATAGCCAGACTTGTGTGTGCCTCCAATGATATCGAACCATAACTCATTGCCCCAGTGCAGAAACGCTTCACAATCTCACTAGCAGGTTCAACTTCGTCTAATGGAATCTTTGCATCAATGTCCTTAAACTTCAGCATCCCACGCAAGTTGCATGCCTTGTTCAGCTCCTGAATACGTCTAGAATACTCTTTATATGCAGCCACACTGTTTCCTCTGGCTGCTTCTTGCAGCTTTGCAATGGCAAGAGGATCATTAAGATGTATTTCACCCCCTTTTCTCCAGTGATAATCTCCAGGATTGGGCAGGGCCACTGCCTCTGCACTTCCCGGAGGAAAGGCCTTGCTTGGAAATGCAAGTTCATGCAAGCGAAGTGCATCCCGTGCAAGCATTTCAAATGTAGCACCTTCCACTCTGCTTGGTGTCCCATTAAAACACTTTTGAATCACCTCAGATGAAAGACCCAGAGCTTCAAAAATCTGAGCACCTTTGTAAGATGCCAGTGTTGATATACCCATTTTAGCAACAACTTTCATCATTCCATAATTGCTTGCTTTGAAATATGTTTTGACAAGATCATCCCTTGAGTGGAATTCTCCATTTTCATTAGGGGAATTTTTCCATCAATCTGCAATCGCCAAATGGCTTCTATGGCCAAATATGGACATATGGCATCAGCACCAAATCCAACAAGAGTACAGAAATGGTGCACTTCCCGTGGCTCCGCAGATTCCACTATCAATCCAATTCGAGTACGTACAAGGTTTGAAACTAAATGGTGATGGACAGCACCAACCGCTAAGAGGGAGCTTACAGCAACCCGCTTAGATGAGAAAGCTACATTTGAACAGACAAAAGAAAAAAAAAATATGATTTAGAGACAACTAAGTGAAAGTCTTAGTATGCTGACAAGAAATACTAGTTCATATTAAAATGCCGTGGATAAAAGAGAAATGTTCATACGCGTATGGATGCACGAAAATATCAGTGAATCCCATGTAACATTGAACTGTGTTGTCTAGTTTTTTGTCAAGGTATGTATTGGATCCTTCTTTTTTCTCTCCTGGGTAACTGGTCAGAGTTCTTTTTTGTAAGGTGGTCGGAGTAATATTTGCCATTGGATTAAATCAACCTTCAAAACTCATCCAAGACAAAGTATGATTCAATCATTGGAGAATCTAATCTCAACATAAGCAATAATTAAGTTTGAGATCCTTTGGGGGAACAACGTGTTATACGGCATACCTTGAAAAAAACACAATGCCTATTTGAATAAGATGCATGTGAGCAACATGAATTGTTACTCGGGAACTTCTTTACCTCTGTCAGATAATACTAGCATTTTATAACCCTCACGAATAGCATCATGCGCTTCAGCACAAATCCTATCAAGTGCCTCCTCCAATCCACTACGGCCAAGATCCTTGGAATACGTGATATCAAGAACTTTGCTCCGCCAACCTCTATAATTCATCTTTTTTATGGCCTCCATTTCTTCAATGGAGAGCAGAGGCCCTTTAAGTGAGACACGATGGCATTGCTCTTCCGTTGTTTCAGTCAGGTCCCCTTCTGGACCAATCATGCACTCCATGGAAGTAACTACTTTCTCACGAATAGGATCAATTGGAGGATTTGTGACCTGTGCAAACATCTGCTTGAAATACTCAAATGTAAGTTTCTCCCTGTTTGACATGACAGCCAAGGGAGCATCATTTCCCATTGAACCAAGAGCCTCTGTAGCATCTTTTGCCATGGGCAGCAACAACATCTCCAACGCTTCTACAGTGTAGCTGCACAAAAGGCATTGTCAATGACTTATTTCTATAGGTGCATTAAAAAAAAAAAGAACAAACTGAAAGAAGGCATGGACATCAAAGTATTACATACCCAAAAGCCTTCAATGGAGCCAGCAAGCCATGGATTCCCACGTTTTCCATGCTATCATCTTGGGTATATGCCTAAAAAATTAATAAAAACAATACTTAACAATCCTGCTCACAACTCAAAGATCAGAATAGAAAGTGATAAAAAGTGAAGATATAAGACATACAGGCAATGTTCCAGAAATGACGGGGTGGAATTCTATCAGTTTTTGAAACAGAATTGGCAATGTCCTTGAGTTCTATCTTCTGCCTATTAAGCCACTCCCCATATGGCCTGGCAAGTGAGTATTGCTTCTTCAAGGCATCATCATCAACAACAACATGATTCTCAAAATCTACCAATAGCATCATTCCAGGGTTAAGTCGACCCTTCCTGCAAACATCTTCAGGTGGAATGTCAACAACACCAACTTCACTTGCCATGATGACACGTCCACTATATGTGTGACGTAAAATCGGCCAGGACGCAGTCCATTTCGGTCAAGTGTTGCTCCAAGGTAGCGGCCATCAGTAACTGCATGTTTTCCAACAAAAAAATGTATTCAAGTCATTAGCATGTGCAGAATCAATCAGGCAAGTACCTTTGATTCAATTTATGAACCTTACATGATATCAGGGCAGGCCCATCCCATGGCTCCATAAGAGCAGAGAAATATTCATAGAAGGCCTTCCTATCAGGATCCATGTTTTTATCATTTTGCCATGCCTCGGGTATCAACATCATCATAGATTCAGGCAAACTTCTACCAGCTCGAACCAGAAACTCAAGGACACCATCAAAAGCACCTAATAAACAGATAATAAACATTTGCAAGTAAAAAATGTAGCTCCATATGGAATGCTTGCCAATTGTATAAGGAGAACTCATTGCACACAATAACATATTTATGCATGCATAAACGCACATGCACTTCACACAGAAGAAAGGTCATATATGCATCTCTATTCGACATTAGGTTGGTCTGAGCAAAACCTGAATCAGAAGAGCTGGCATCAACAATGGGTAGAAGTTTCTTCATCTCATTCTTTGTCAGTCCAAATTCCTTGCACTTTAAAAGACCCTCACGTGCCCTCATCCTGCATCAAAGGACAGGAAAGAAGCCTCCACAGTTTGTCATACGAAGATGAACAAATGATTGAACTTCCCAAGAAGCTATCAATGTCCAAAACATTTTTACCAATACATTGGCATCCACAACTTACCAATTTACATTTCCACGAAGTGTGTTAATTTCCCCATTGTGGCCTAAAATACGCATAGGTTGAGCACGATCCCAACTGGGGAAAGTGTTTGTCGAGAATCGGGAATGAACCTGCAGTAAAATTGAAAGGGGCACACAACATCATCCTAAAGTTTCCTTCTAAATTGAAAGTGCCACAGAAACCTAAACTACCTTGACCATACATTTCACATCCACCTCCAAATCAGAAGTCTCATCCCCAAGTTCTGACCATAGAGAGCACTGCATCTAGTTTTCTGCAACATGGTTTACTCCAATATTAAGGTTTTCAGCCAAGTTACACAAGGCATCCATAAGCAAGTGATTCATATGGTATAAACTTGTCATTCATATTTTGATTCTGATGCCTTAGAACTTGTTGCTTAACCTTACATTAGTTCTTGCTACACTTGAGATCCCATGCTCCATGCTGCATGCTGTAAAATTCGAAGATAAATACTAAAGGAGAATAAACTTACCAGCGCCATGTAGCTTGAAAACCTGTCATGGCCAAGATCTGCAGAATAGTAGTCTTTCAACTGATCAGGCTTCAATTGACCTTTGTAAACAATGGTCCTGCCACATCATCAAAGAACATAAGCTATCTAGCAGGAGCAATCTATGAAACCTATAGTTCATAAATTGAAAGCATATTTATTATGTAATAAAACAGGAGAGAAATTATAACCCACCTTGAGGAGAGAGAACATATGTAGAAGTCCTTCACTCCACCATGCTGCATGTTTAAGGCTGCTCGAATGGCCACCATTGAAACCCTCCTTAATATGTACAGCTGTAAAAAACAATTAACCCAGTATGAAAACATTCTATACAGCTAACTTATGGATACTCATTTTTTGAATGGTAATCTTAAGGATACTTTAAATTTCATAAATATTTCAAATATATAACTAGCTAGGAAATCAGAGAGGGATCATACCTGTTGTTCAAAATCAGCACTCGACCTGGTAGTTGGGGTAAGGAACACTTGTTCAACAACAGGTTCTGTTTGAAGAGCAGACTTGCCCAGGCCTGAATTATCTGTAGGGACAGAACGCCAACCAAGGACAACATGCCCAAGTGACTCAGCTACCTACAGGAATAATTGGAGAACTTAGAGAGAAATTTCCTTCAACCACTGAACCCAAGCGATTTTGAAGCATGCATTATATAAGTTGCTTGCATAGAAAATACTTTTCTTTCTTAAAAAAAAAACCTGTTCTCGCTAAGAAAAATGAAAGTGAAACAGTAAATTTGGTGCATGACATATAAAAGAACAGGCATAGAATCAGCACCCGTTCAACACTAGTAACTGAGTAGGGTAGAAGAGATGCTGCAAGTGTATTATATTTTACAAAAAAAAAAAAAATTGAAACCACAAAATAAGTCTAAGCTGTACTTCAAATAGTTTCAACCAAAAAAGAAAAAGGTAAGATAAAAATTTAGAAATATTGTAGTCAAACAATTATAAGTTTAACTTGATAATGTTTCATTACATTTTCTAAAAGTTTCAAGAAAATTTACAAAATGTAATGAAATATTAGAAAAATAAACTTATAAACATGTGACTAAAATAGTACTTTAAAAATTGAGATTCAAAAACGCAAAATGTCAACAGTTTGTGCTAATGCCACTTGACATTCTAGAGGGGACAAACTTACTCACCAACAGAATCAGAAGATATTTTGCATGAATAGATGACAAGTGAAATAAAAAATCAAAACTCATAGCAGTGGTGTAGATAATTTATTAACCTAAATTTACCTTGGAAAATACAGTTTTGCTTTCTTCACGACGAGCCTCAGATGTTGGCAAGAACATCATTCCAACAGCATACTCGCCAGGAGGTGGCAGTTCAAATCCAACATCCTTAGAGACCTGGAAAGGTGTAATATTTGAATAAAATTAAAGTACTCAACAGACCGTTTACACAAATAGAAAATTATAAATAAGCAGGCAGATATCAGAAACAAAAAAAAAATGCAGAGAAGTAAAAGCATGGAAGAGAGATGGGGGGAAAAGAAGAGGTAATACAGTTACATACCTCAGAGAAGAAGTCATGAGGAAGTGCTACAAGAATTCCAGCTCCATCTCCGGTATTCGTTTCACAGCCACACGCTCCTCTGTGGGACATGCGCACCAACATCTCTATAGCATCGACCACCTGAAAACTCACAGAATAGAAGCAAAAAATAAGTACTTCATTTTAAATAAAATAATAAAGTGATACAAAGACAAACGGGAACAGTTTCAGTTTAAGGAAAATTAACAGAACATAGAAGTGGGTTTTCGTGGAAACACATGTATGAACTGTGTGTCTATTTGGATGCAGTTTCCAGGTATTAACCGTTCTGCTGCTCGTTTCACAATCACAGAATTTAACTCTAATTCTCTTTGAAAAATAAAAAATTTACAATCCCAACAAATCAGTAGGGACTGTTTTGCAGAAGCATGGAAAAAACATTCCTGGCATGTCAATTTCCCTTAGCTCAGGCCCATCAAAACAGGGTCTTCCATTTGGATGCGTAAAAAGGGAAGCGTTTCCTTTGAAAAATGAACATCTTTTAACTAAAAACAGAAGAGGGATTAAATTTTTGGGTAAAAAAAATTCCTTCACAGGAGAGTAGTGTGCTTTTCATGCCTCCAGAGCCCAGACAGAGCATCAAGTTCAAATTTGATTTCCAGGAAAAACTTTTCAAAAAATGACCTTCCTTTTCATGAATACGCAACGGAGCAAAAACTTAATTTTGACTTCCAAGAAAATTCGAAATCTTGACTTAAAATCTCAAGCAGCTTTCACTAAAAAATTCAGAGAGTAAATAGAAAAAAAAACTCTGAAAACTAACCGTTTTCCTGCTGTATTCACCAGACAACTCGGCGACAAAGCCAACCCCGCAAGAATCCTTATCGAAGGATGGATCATACAGACCCAATGGCTTCTCCGGCACCTGTGAGAGTGCCATTGACCGCACGACAGCCCTTAGCTTCGGAGACTGTCCAGGACCATCCGATCGCCATAGATACAACCGCTCAGAACCCAATTGACGCAGCCTAGCCCCAAAAAACTTCTTCTCCAAAGAGACTGCAATACTTCTCCTCGACACAGAGCAGCCTAAGGATTTTTTTGCATGGTGGGCCAAAGAGGCAATGTTCCTTTGATGACTAACGGAGGAAATAAGAGAGGAATCACTTCGGAGCTGAAGGGCCGAGCCTGGAATGGAAACCATTGCTGCAACGGCCTCTTTTTAGGCTGTTTTTCAAGGGATTTTATGCTCAAATATATCAACTATTTAGCATACAAAATAGGTGGTTTGATTTATCGGTAGAAGATGGAAAAGAAGAAATCTTTGTCAAAAGTTGGAGAAGATTTCTGCCAGACCTTTTGTCGACGAGTTTTTGAACCTGGACGTTATTTTGACCAAGAACTGATTTTTCTCGACGTTTATTGAATAAACAACTGTTTATCCCGATTTCACTGGTTCTACTTTCCGAAGACGGAAAAGATATCTTCTTTACTTCTCCGACCACGGACGAATCCGCAATCAGCTCTAAAAGCTTGCAATTTTTCACCGTTTCCTCTACACCTCGGAATGCCTTTCCACCGGTGGAAAACAAAATACAAGCCCTAGAAAGCAAAAATAATGTCCGGTTTCTCCAAGGAGGCTTCTTTCAGCATAAAAATAATGCAGAAACAAGCAAAAACGGAAAGATCTGAGACTGATTAACAGTTTCTTGCTTTCTACACCGAAGTGCACCTCCTCTTCAATTCTCCACTGAGAACCGCCACTTTCTGCCTGGAAAGTGTAGAAATCAACAGAAAAAAGTGTTCTTGACGCTGAGAATATGGTTCTCCGCGGGTTTTCTATCGTTTGCCCGATTCTTCCCCGCGAATCGCCTTTTTTCTGCAACAAAAGAGCAGAAACCAGGAGAAAAATGACGGGATTCGA
This sequence comes from Chimonanthus praecox, assembly GCA_022113865.1. Lineage (NCBI taxonomy): Eukaryota > Viridiplantae > Streptophyta > Magnoliopsida > Laurales > Calycanthaceae > Chimonanthus > Chimonanthus praecox. The sequence continues at coordinate 5,513,598 of CM039094.1, forward strand.
TTATTTATGAGCGGAGCAACGGATCTAGCTCGGTTTAAGTTGGATTGAAGAACAGAAATCTCGATCTCTCGATCTTCTATATGTCTGAAAAACGCGAAAATCGAAAAAAAAAAAGAAGAAAATGAGATGAAAAAGTCTTCTTATAAGTTATAAGAAGAAGAAGATCGTAGCAGAGGAAGAAGAAGATCGTAGCAGAGGAAGAAGAAGACTGCTCTAAGCTCTCGAAGGAAAAACAACTCGGTGAGTATTTATACTAGAAAATGAGGATATGCGGAGAACACACACTCATCAATTGGTGGGACCCACAATTGGGAGGTGCCAGCTAGGATTTGTTGAAGGTGACACGTGGAAATTTGGCCACGCGGACTCATAAAACTCGCGACAACCGCTCATGGTGGGGCCTACGCTCAGAAAACCACCCCCAGCCGCCCCCAGGCTTGGTTCCGAGCCACCGCGGCTCGTTCACTGAAAATCTGATTTTCTCTCTCCCTTTTTCTTGAATCCTAAACCATAAACCCTAAATATTTGTTAAAAATAGTTAAAAATCATTTAGAAAAATATCATTCTACAATTTCAATTTCATGAAGGAATATTGTGATCTTAATATGGATATTTTTGCATTTACTTATTTTATTAAAATTGAAAAAAAGATAAACACTTGATATATTTGTCAATATCATGTCAAATTTTGTAATATGCACATCAAAATTGCTAGTTTTTCTCTTAATAATCTTTTTTTTATTTTTAGAAAATTTTTATAGTTTGTTCGTTGTTTTATAATAATTCATAGAAAATTAAAGTATTTTTTTGAGTATTTCTAATCTCTTAGAAGTGAGATATTTTTAGTAAGTGAAGAAGAAATGATTTTCTTTAAACTCTATTTTTTTTTCAAAGTGAACAAAAGGGATCTTCTTCCACACTCAAACAATTAGTCTCAGTACTAAATTATCTTTGAATAAATATCAATCTATATTTTTATTAATTTACACTTATTTTAAATTACAAATTTTCATTGGATTTTTCAAGGTTCTTTTAAATACTCAAGAGATTTTTTTAAATATTTTCTTGATCCTCCCTCACCTTTTCAGTCTTAGGTAGTTAGGCTCATCCCTCATTTTTTTCATTCTATTGATTTCATAGAATATATTTATTATTTTATAAGAAGTGATTTATTACAATTTTTCTTTTCTTATTCTACTTGAGAGGGTTATTTTTATTAATTTAAATGATAAAATGCATTTACTAACAATCAAGGGGACTTTTAAACTTTTTATGAAAATTGAGAAGTTCTTTAATGTTTCAAGAAACATATGGTGTTTTTTACAATTATGGAAAAACTAAGATTTTTTTTTAAATTTCATCTTTCATATATAATTAAGCTAAAATCAATTTTAATATTAGACTCCATCAACACACTGTTATAACTGTTGAAAGTCTTGTGATTCTAACTTCTAAAACAATATATATTATTTTCCTAAAGAACATAGATGATAGGGGATAATAGGATCTACTTTGTATGAGAGTAAGATAAATACAAATGAGTTAGCAGGTAAAAAAAAATATGATTTACTTTTAATCATTTGATTTAAAAATGAAAATTAGTGCTAATTTCATGATGACCTGGACACAAATTGGCAATTAGGGATATTAGAGATGCCCAATAAATCTCCTCCTTCCATTAAAAGGGTCATTAGTGAGAGTTAATTCTATTTTGGATTTTTAACTGATAAAAAGAGTTCTGACTTCAACAACAGATCAGCATTTTTACTTTTTTTTTGGTTTGATTAAATGTATATTAATGGTGTATAATGTTACATGAACGCATTTCTCTCTTTAAATTCAAACTAGGTAGGCTAAACCTAATTTCATCTCAATGGAGAGGTTTGTGTAATAATTTAGAACACTATAGTGTTTAATTTCACATTTAGATATATAAGTGTCGCCAAATGTGATGGTGATGAGTCTCTAACTCTCTTTAAAATACCTTTATTTAGGCACAAGTAATAATAAAGTTCCATCATATTCTTTATCTAAAATTTCCTCTTCTAAAAGGACAATGACTTTATTAATTTCTAACGAATAAAGTTCATGGAGTGTATTTAACGAATGTCATTAACTCTCACTACAAAAATGATTACTAATCTTACCAATTGTTTAAAAGACGAAGTCTGATTAGATATCGATGTTTAAAGTTTGAGTTTTTTATAGATTATGTTTAAAGGCGAGTCTCATTTTATAATAAAAAAAATAGATTGATATATAAATTATTATATTACAAAAATGAGATTTATTAAATCATCTTAACTCTTAGTTTTTTTTTTAAATAATATTATAATAAATTCAACATTAAAAATATATTGAAATGATATCAATATATGTTTAGGACACCCAATCGCAGCAAAAAATTAAGTATACCCTCCCTATAAGTAGCCTATTAGTACTCATAGCATATTGTAAATATAGTTTTAGAATAATTTCACTTGGGCAAAATATTTACCCTTGAGCTCTTACTCTATTCAAATTTGAAATAACATTTTCTCTCTCTCATACCTATTAAGTCCAAAAGTAAAATCGTGTGGAGGTGAGGAGGTGAGACTTAAAGCAAATAATATTATAATAAATAGGATTGGATTGTCAGATCACTATCGTAAATTATACATGTATCCAATTTGAGTTAATTTCGAATTTATCATATTGTTGAATTGAAATCTTATAGAAAATTATATTTTGCTCGTTGTTTTCTGAACCCTTGAAAATCATATTTTTAAAAATTTAATTAATTTTATCTTTTATAAACAATACCTTCTTGAAAATATATTTAAAATTCAGCTATTTCGATACATTGAACCTCATCCTATAGGCCCATAGATTTAGAGACGTTGTTAGTTTGAAATATGTCCTATAGTTTTTTTTTTTGAATCTACGTGTGGAAAATCTCAGGATACCCAGCGTAAAACCTCCACGGATGAGTCCACTACCCCTAGGGCAAACCAAAATTAAGCCATGGGGCTCGAACCCGCAACCTCCTGCTTTGTGAGATGATAGATAACCAATTGAACTTTTCACTATCCCTAGAACACACTAAAGTTAGATCCTATAATTTTTAATTTTGTATCATCCATTACATTTAAATGGATACACAGTTTTTTATTATCCTAATTAAATTATTTATAAAATAAAACAATATATATCATGACAAGATTCTATTTTAAAGTGTTCTAAAATAAATAAAATAATGAAAAAATCTACTTTTCTTAAATTTTCTCTTATAGTCCCTTTCAAACATTACGTGCTCACCTGACGTGGGACTATTTAGGTACAAATAAACAAATATAAATGTCCTTTTCCTTCAATTTTAAAACATTTTAGGAAAAATTTGTGTAAATAAATGATGCTTAATAAATAATAATCAACTGATTATGTAACTTTAATGAAGATTTTCTTGTGCTTTTGTCCAGTTTGGCCGGCGGAGGGTGTGGTGGGTAGTTGACCGAGCAAATGCTGACGCAATGAATGATGTCATCTACCTTCTTCTGTAGCTTGTTTTGCTGCCAATAGATTCAATTCTTGAAAGATGTAAACATGCGGCCAACGGAAACCGATTAATATTTGATTATTATATTCCATTTTCCAAGTTAAAAAATAATTAAAAATTGTGTCATATTGCATTTAAAAAAGGATCTGACTTTAGGATGACCATTTCTTTATCGGTGTAATTAAAGACAATTCTTCGATGATTACAACAGCCTAATTCATGTTCATTTGGCATATTAATTTTTTATTGTCATAATATTTTAAATATAATTATTATTTACGTTGAGAAAATTTAGGTTGTAATTATCACTTGAATACCCGTTAAATTCAAAGGTAGATTTGTTGATTTATCCACATAAGTTTAATTCTCTTCTTAGTATTTTGTTCGATAATCACATAGATAGATAATTAAGTTTACACTTTTAGTTAGATGGCTGCCAAACTGGATATCTCAGCTAGTTGCCTCTCACCACTTTCAGTGAGAGATAATAAGTTCAATCCCTGGGAGCACTCTATATGGGTGTGGGGTGTCTTCCCCCCAGAGTTTTAGGAGGACGAGACGTAAGCACACCTTCACAATATGACTGTAGACCACCAAGGTGGGTTCGACGTTCTCTGGATCTCAAAAAAAAGTTAGATGACTGCCAATTTACCATTTCTTCTCCCTGCATGAGGGATCACTGAAGATGTCTCCTTTTATGGATATAATTAAAGGGAGATCTGAGTTCGATTCCCACTTCACCACAAATGGCCACTTCCTATAAAATCTAGTGTGTAAATAGGGAGGTTTGCACATATGATGATTAATCATATGTTTTCAAAGTTCTAAACATTTTAGTCATAATAAAAAATTATGAAGTACAACAAAATTGCAGTGAATTATGTGATGAGTTAAACATATTAAACATCACCTTAATGTGACAGCACTAGTCACTAATATGCTAATACTTAAGCTAACAATTAATATCAAATATTCTGAAATAAATTTAATTCAACGGTGAACTTAAGTTGCAAGGCAATTTACAAAGTTAAAGTGTTTTAGAACATCTCAGTCTTTTATAAATTTATTGTAAAAAAATCTAAAGAACAATAAACACTTATAAATAAAATTTTGTTAAAGAATTTTTTTAAAATGTACTAAAAATTATTAAAATGTCACTTATCGATTTGTCTCATGTAATTTGAATAGAAACTTATGAACATTGTCGTCACTGTAATGTCTAGTTTCTCTCCTTCACCCTACCACTTTAAATTTGGCAACCATTTAAATATATTCAAATTCTAAAAGCCAATAAAATTGAGCCTTAGATGAGATCTTTGAGCTCAAATATAAAAGACACACGTGCATTTTCTAAATTTATCTATGCTATATACTTCACTTTAATTTTCTAAGTCTTATCAATTGAATAAAATTGCAAACTGAGATTGGCCTTTTGCTGAAATCAGTTCACGACTTTACACGATCAGATAAGCTTTGCTGACAAGTTATTTGTTTCAGTTTTGGAGAGACAGTGACAACTGAAACACGTAAACGACTTAATTGAAATTAATTTTTTTTTTCAAAATCTACAAATGTACTTAATTTTCACATCTATCTTTGAAATTCTTATGTTTTCTAACATGAATATCCTTATTTCACATTGAAAGCAAGACTGATCCCACAAATATATATAAACTTCTCAATTCACATATTGATAAATTGATAAAGAGTAATTTCATATAAAGTAGTTAAGGGAAATCTAAATTTGAATTAAACTTAAAATCTTTTTTTATGAAAAATAAAATAATCGAAGCATCCAGTCAGAACAATTCAGAGGGCACACTGAAGTGGACGTGAGAGTAGCTTTTACACAAATTCGGTGTAGCTTGGATGGTAGGAAGATTCATAGGTGCGAGTGTCTCGATGGATTAGGTAGGGTTTTGTAGTTGAATCTTTTATAAAGTTGGCAGTTGGGATGGATTAAATAAGAGATTCGATGTGGTCGTTTTCCCGATAAGTACGGAAGATTACTGGATTTTATAGTTATTTTTCATCCAATGCCCACTTTAACGGACTACTGAGACACGATTTCTCTTTTTATTTTTTATTCCTTTTCTGTATTTTTTTTTTGTCTATTGTATTATGTTTCTGTAATCTCTTTGATTAAGGAAGACACATTAAATTTATATATTATTTTACATAGATATATAGACTAGCCTTAATTAGATTAGACCTCTTATACCTAATTTTTTTTCCTTATTTGAATGATCTGTTGATTATTTTGTATTGATATTAACATTTTTATTTTTAAATTATGCAAACAGAACATTAAAATAATTTTATATAAATGTCTAAATGACTAATTCTTTCTAGTGATAAGCACCATCCTTTAAAAATACCTAGAACAAAGAGTATGGTTCCTCGCTACATCGCGTTTTAGTGGGTGCGATAAGTCATTAAGTCCATTTCAAAATAACACCATCAACTCTTTTTTTATACATTTTGAATGAGGATGATTTTATCGGATAAGTTACATACAAATATGTATTTCAAAAAAAAAAAAATACTAAAAAATAAGCTCATAAATTAGATGATTGGTGACTTGGTGTCTTTTAAGATTTTTGAAAATACTTCACTTTTGGTGATTTGGTAGGGTGGTACTTTTTTTTAATGTTTATACGAAAGAAACCACTACTTTTAGATTATATCCATAAAAATGCTTGAAGAATAGATTTGGAAGGAGAGCTTATGTTTATAATTATCTTCAAATTACACTACAATGATTTGAAAGGTAGTTGTAATTGAGTTTAATGGTTGATATAGTGACAATATCAAATATATGATGAGAGGCCTTGATGTAAAGATTTTATTTACTCTCATTGTCACCACTAAAATGAACAATAGGGCTACGTCTGGATGGGGGTGTAAGGATATGGTTGCCTTCATTATTCTTTTTTGATAACGTAAGAAAAGAGTAAAATTCAAATTTTAACACCTCTTTTCTCATTTTTAAAAATTTAGTAACTCAATAACCCTTGTAAAATTTACCTTTCATCCAAACACAATCTATAGTGTGCAAATTTTCCTACTATAGGATAATTTACGAGTGAAGCTATAGATCCAATGGCATAGATCTATGTTAAGAAGTAGGTCAATTGGGATCACTCGGTAGTAGGTAGTCGTTTACATCCAACGGTTTCCATTGAACAAGTTTTGTTTTCCGGTTTTCCCAAGCATAGAAAAAGGTGGTTGGTGTATTGACTAGAGACTTCACACTGTAAACTTCCAACCGAGAAATTATAAGGAGACTGAGACTGTGAAAGATCGAGTGAGTGATAAGTGGTGTTCCCAACCTAGAACACCAAGTGGGACCCGCAGCACATGTGCCTATCAATGAAACACCAGATCCTTGCACTCATAAGTGGGCCCTACGTAAATACTATAGGGAGCTCTGTGTCTTAATGGTGTAATGTGAATCTGAATCATTTAGAAGTAGACTTTTATAGAATACTTTTTCTCGTTGGTGGAGAAGTCTCTCTTCTACTGTATTGTCGGTGGAAGAAAGAGAGAGCTCTCCACTAAAAGGAGAAGAGTGACAGTAGAAGAAGCACGTGGGTGGGAAGAGAGATTGGAACTTAGTAAGAGGCAGCAGCAGCTACACAAGTAACGACCAATTCCCATTTCCTTCACTTCACTCACCAAATTGCCACTCAACTCTCTTATTGTTAGTTTTAGAATCAAATGCGAATTTTCCATAAAAAGGACTCCTCTTTTGTGGTTTCAGTTCAGTCCTTGTGTCAGCAAATTCTTTTTAGATTTTTTTGGCTTTTAAATATATAAATTTTTTAATTTGAAAAAATTAAAGTGATAGTAAGAAACTCATCTCAAAAAGTAAGAATTTTGACTTTAATTCCCACTCTACTTTAAAATGTCAGTTTCTATAGAGTTATTCGATATATATGGATAGAAAACTTTACATATATTTTAAAGATTAGTCAAATATTCTAAGAGATCTATACACTTTAATCATCAAAAAATATATATATACGTCTTTTAATACGTATGAAACTTAAAACATAATAAAGCAGTGAGATTAGAAAGAGGTAACTCTCAAGATGGTTGGTTCTGTACCTTAAAACAAGGATGAATTGAATGATCGCATCGAAACATTCAATTGCCACTGCAAAATTACAACCACAAGTTTGGCTGCTTGTGTCCTTTGAAGGTTGCAAACAAACATTCATTTATTTTACTCACCTTCCAATTCATTTTCACAAAGAGTAAGGATAGGAATATTGGGAATTTTTTATTATAAGGGATATTGATCTACCTTTTCATAGTTTAAATGATGAGATATATATAATTTTTTTTTTTTTAAATTTACATATGGAAAATCACGGGATACCCAGTGTAAAACTCCCATGGGTAAGTCCACTATTCCTATGGTATATCAAGGTTAGACCATAAAAACTCGAACCTACAACCCCTGCTTTCTGAAATGGGAGACAACCACTTGAATTACACCATGTCTCTTATGATAATAAAACTAAGTGCTTCAATTTTTTTCCTTTGAAAAATGACTATAGTAAGTTAAATCTTACATATTCTCTTGTTAAAAATTAAAATTTTAAGACAGATTGTAGATATGTAATCAAATCTTTTATACATAATCACTTCTCTATTCTGATAAATAAATATTCGCTTTCATAAGCTTTCTATTGAATGTGAAGATTCCATCACTCATGGGTTCACATTGCGAAGGGGGTTGGTTGCTCTACCTACTCGAGAGGATCTATCACAAGAAAAACTTATTGGTCCCAAAACAACTCATGCAAAGCCATGTAAGGTTGTATATACGAATCACAGTGTCATTTGTGGTTTAGATAATAATATAACAGCTAAAGTTCATGATATTTTTAGAATGTGCCTAAGTGCCTTTACCCTTTTGTATCCTTAATGTTTCATTTTTCTTTATAATAGAGTAATTTTTATTTGAGTTTTAAGTTATCTATGTACCAATAAAATTTCATGTTGGTCATCTGTCTACTAACCTCTAGCCTAATTGAAAGGGGAGGGTAACATTATATGGTTTTATATAATTTTTTTCTAGATTGAAATAATTTAATCGAATCATTATTCAGTCTTGTACATTACACTTGAATTAAATAATAATAATAATAATAAATTTTAACTCAACCTGTCAACTTGAAAACTTCGACGTATGAGTCACTCCATCTAAAGTCATTTTGATCAATAAATTTATGAACAAAACTATCAAGTAGAGTTTGGATGGGTATGTAAATCTAAAGAATTGAATAATATTAATGTATATAATGAATACCTAAAATTTTGGATTGAGAGTCTAAAACAAACAAATTAGTGATGTGACTAGAAATTAACCCGTTGTGATGCTAAGAGAGTGCAAACTACCCCACTCCCTCAGTGGCATGTGATTCCCATCTAACACATCCCAGCGTACAGAAATGAAAATGAAAGCGATTTGACATTTTTATGTAAAGAATATGGTCAGCTTGTGGACTTCAGTAAATTGAATATTGAAGAACAGTAATCTTGAAAGACTTGTTCAAGAAGAAATTCTCTTCTGCGGCTGTTGGCATTTGGCAGTGGTAATCCCGACAAGGAAAGCCATGTATCATTCAGCTGCAGAGAAATGTAAAGACAAGATTGTGACAAGTGTCATGTGCCAGAATACTTGTCAACATCCAACAACAGAGGCTTCATTTGGAGTCTAATGCACTGTGGTTGAGCCAATGACTGTGAAAGTGAGAATTGGGAAGTGATTCAGTGAATGTAAGCCAAATGAGTAACGTTCTTCCTCCATTTTTGAAATTCGGATTCGACCCAGATGCAGAAATCTCTGTAGATGGAGTAAAGAATTAGGAAGATTCAATCATGTGGGCAGCCATGGGCCTCATCTGTTATGCAGAGTGGGGGCTTATTCCTCTTGCAGATATTATTATATTTTTCCTTGTTGAATACAAAGAAAGGCCTAATCATGCAGGTGTTACCATCGTTGGGAGGAAGAAGATTCATTACAATAATATTAAAGGTTCCACGAGGATTCCAATAGCCTCTCTCTCTCTACCTACACGAGCAGAGGTTCGTTAAGTGTCGGTTGGAGTTCATAGGTTGTAAAGTGATAATATGTTTAAATTAAATTTAAAGGTGTTGGAGTCATCATCACATACCCACTTCAAATACATATAAGAATTTTGAATTTGATTCTTACACCACTTTAAACAGTAACTACTTGTAAACTTATCTAAATAGAGATGTTGGTACATGCACCAATGATTAGTCACGTGCTCTAAATCGGGTTTGAGAGATATAGGTCAAGAATCAGTCGGTATTTTTCTCTTTCTAATTGATTTTTTTAAATTTTTTTTTTTAAAATCAGAAAATTTATAGGAAATTAAGAAAATTATGAGTTTCATGAATATGTAATTTTTTCATTAAATATTGGTCATTTAGATGATCAAATATTGTTTCTAAATTAACAACATGAGAATTTCAAATATTTCTAAAAAAGGATTAAAAAAAGTATAAAAAATTTATAATGAGGAAGATCTTTTAGACTTTCTTGAATTTTTAAAAAATGAAAAGTCACAATTAATTATTTCCATAAAAAACTAGTTTTCGTTGATTATTAAAATGCACTATTGCTTTTCTATTGGGGTAGCCATTTAGACACCCTACTTTTTCTTTAAAGAGACACTCCATTTCAAAATTTTGTATAAAAATTACCATTTTGTCCTCCAATTTTTATAGATGAATTGTCTTTTTTTAAAAAAAAAAAATTGAGGGGCAAAATGGTAATTTTGTCGTCCAGTTTTGTGTATAGGAATTGTCTTTTTTTTAAAAAAAAAAAATTGAGAGGCAAAATGGTAATTTTCACACAAAAATTTTAAATGGGTGTCTCTTAAAAAAAAGTAGGGTGTCAAAATGGCTACCCTTCTATTGTTTTAAAAAAATTATCATTAATTTTTCATAAAAAAGAAAAAGAAAAGTCACAATTAATTTTCTATAAAAAACGAAAAATCACCATAAATTAAGTCACCATTAATTTTCATTTTGAAAAACGAAAACCTAACATTAATAATTTTTCATTTTTAATTAGAAGCAGCATTAATTATTTTTCATTAAAAAACAAAAAACTAGCATTAATTATTTTTCATTATAAAACGAAAAATGTGCATTGATTAATGCATTATGCATGGAAATTAATTAGTGCATTTAATTTTTTGCATGTTTGTTGGAACTCAAAAACGTGGTTGATTCCAATGGTCAAACACATGCAAAAAAATAATTTTTTTTGAAAAAAAAAGAAGAGAAAACGGTTTGAAAACATAATTGTATATTTAGGGTACATTTTTAAAATTTTGAAAAAAAATCAAAATATCACCGATTTTTAAATATATCAGCCGATATTCCCGAGATTTAAAAACCCGAGATGTATCTATCTGTCGATATTTTTACCTTTGGCTCTTAAGAAGCCTGAATCCCTTAGTCATAAAAATAATATAAATTTAAATTAAATTGGAGATACACACTAGAGTGTGGTAGGTTTTATTTTGATTTTGATTGATAAACATGCTGGCATATACAAAGGTACAAATTTTAGTCCAAATTATTTTTTTTAGTATTTAAATAGACTAAAAAAATTCTATCAATACTTCAGTCATATTACTTATTTAGGTCAGAATTTATAAATGAGTGTTAAATCATCATTTTTTTGGAATTTCACTGAAATTTTTAACTATTACTAAAATATCTGAAATTTGACTAAAATTTCAGCTAAAAGTAACCATTTCAGATGAGATGATGTAACTATTTCACCAAACTATAGCCAAAGCCATTGAGATTTGATTATACGTGGACTGTCCCATCGATCTCCTTCATAAAATAATCACCAGTTTCTTCTTTTATTTTAGATAAATAATAAAAAATAATTTTAGAGATTTTTATGGACATCTGTAATAAAAAAAAAAGGGTTCTTGAAGTATATATACCTTGGACTGACCACCAATAAGTGAATTTAATTCTCAATAATGCAGACGACCCAAGACATAGTTTTTATTCAAAGTGTACCAATTGGTGGAGCATCAAAATCTTCATCGGTCTTTATTATAAATTCTAGCAATTTGAATCATTTCTGCCGTTCATCAATGATCTATTGATTTATTAAAAGAATAAATAGATGCCATTCTTTTATTTTTGCTTTTATCATTATTAAGCGTACAAACTTTTCATTCTATTATGCGGTATAGAAGTTTCTGATTTAGATTTAATTACAATATTAAACATCACTTTGTTTATGAAACTTCAACAATTCAACAATCCAATATAAGTATAATATTTGACAAAAGTCTGAGACTTATTGGAAGCTAAAAAAAACAAAATTATTACTTATTTATTATGGATTTGAGTTATATCAAGATTAATTAGACAATTGTTTGAAATAAAATAATTTGTAAAAAAGTTATTTATAAATTCCAACTATAGATTAAATAAATAAATTTGACAAAAAATGTTAAATAAATAAATGTAATTTTGAAGTTACAAAATTAAGAATTTTAAAATATTTCAAAAAAAAATGTGGAAAAAATCCCAAAACATCCATAAACATGAAAACTAAATTCTAGTAATTTTCTGCTAATTTTTTCCTAGAAAATGATCATTTTGAGTCAACTTTATCAAATTTTTTTATTTTTTTTTAATTTTGAATCTTAAATAATCTCAAATTCAATAATAAAAGTGTGAATTTTTTTCCGCTTCAGTGTCTATTATGTTGCATAGCTCTTTAACTCATCTTTCTAATATCTTTGAAATCACCTCGATCAGAGTCTGTATGATAAAACTAAGTACCAATTCAGCTGTAATACGATGGGCACCATAAATTGATACATTGCATGCACAATATAAATTTTTAAACATAACCACTAACTCATCTTTCTAATATCTTTGAAATCACCTCAATCAAAGTCTGTATAATAAAACTATCTGTAATACGATTGGCACCATACATTGATACCATACATTGATACATTGCGTACACAATATAAATTTTTAAACATAGCCACAGACTATACGTTCTAGAGACCATGTGCACCACACATATGTGAATCACGATTCTTCCTCTCCTTTATTCCCCATTCCCCACTACTTTTAAATGTTCTCAGGCCAACTCACAAGAGAAATGATGTGAAATCAATCAACCCATCTTAAAAGATAGTCTCTCTTTTTCGTAACAAAGAAGAAAGCTATCTCCTAATTGGGCCAGAAATGTCTACTCTGTTGACTCAACCAACCCAACCCACCCAAGTCACGCACCCTCTACCTACCCCCACTCGACTCAAGCAATATTATTATTATTATTATTATCCTTGATGGGTCCATACTATGTGTAATCAAACTTTTAAAAAAAGTCACCAGTTACTCAGTTAAGCTGTATCACAATGTATCTTCTATCACAATGTATCAAATAATCTCATGGAAATTATTAATTGCATAACAAGTCTAAAATATTAGCAATAAAAATTCATATCGTTAATATTTTAAATGTCCAACCTACCATTGAACAGACAATTCAACCGTGACGGACTAGTCTTAGAAGGCCACGTATTTGAAATTACAAGTTTTTTCATCATTTTATTTATGTAAGAAAATTATTAAAATAATATATTTTTCAAAATTTAGTATGTCCTGGCATCAAAATGTCCACTCTTTGATGCCCACTCTTTATAACTCCCTATCACAAGGTTGTTTTTAATGTACGTTTTACTATGCAACAATTTATTGTGAAATTCACATGGGCCCCATGCCCATGTCCAAGCCTAGTCATTTCTCCGAACCACGAGGTTTGGTGCCATACCAATTCTCAACTGAAACTTAAAATATAACCTCCTTCATGCAACTGTTACTTGTCTTCCATCCCAAGATTAGAAAAAGACAAATCAAACATTAAATAAAGGGCTAGTTGTATTATGCAAGTCTTTGATAATTCCGCTCATTGTATTAACATAAGAAAAATGATAATTTATTCTACTATAAAGCTCAATGATCTCTCTAAACAAGGTTAGGCAACAAAGAAAATATTATAATAACGATAATAATGTATGTGAAGGCACTCTAAGATGGCTATTTGAGGCTTATATTTTAATGATTCTTTTAGTGGAGCTATTATCACGACGTCGTCGTTTTGCCTAGTCGATTATAGTTAAATAATTGTTACAGATATTCGGAGAAATATATTCTTGTTTCAGATGTCCCTTTCTTTATTAGCAAAGTAGGAATTCGCCGATTGAATATCTTTTCCTCCTTCCCTCCCTTCCTCTGTAGATGAATCTCTTATGGCCAGAGGGAGAAAGGGAATAAAAACAGTTTATTGAAGGCCCATTAAGATCTAATTTTGACTGATACCATGTAGAAATTATAATCTGTGTATTATATCATAAACTAAGATATTACATGTATTTATAGCCTCTAACCGACCATATGGCTATCACACTCAAACTCTAACTCTTAACTAATTATAAATCAAATACACCTCTTAATTAGAGATATACTCAACTTAAACTCCTAATTAAATAATAACTCTACTAATATTAGAACTTTAAATATATTCCAACACTTAGACACGCAGATTACTATTTGCTTGTAGCCTTAAAAAAAGTTTTCACTTGCTCTATGAACAAATAAAATCCGGCATCAATCCGGTATCAATCCATGGAGTTAGTGTAAAGCACTACAGCAATTAATACAATCATGCAACAACCGAAGGAGTTTTTTTTTTTCTGTCTTTTTCTTTTTATATATCTAAATCATGTGGTGTAAATTGTTTTAAAAAAATATTGCAAATAAAAGAAAGTGAAGAACAAACCATCCACTATGACCAATTTAGATAATTATAATAAACCACAAAACTGCTGTATAGTGTATATAGTGCAATGTATGTAAGCATTTTGGAGTTTGCATAGAAGGTAAAAAAGCGTGAGCTCAAACCTGACAACTTCTCATTTTTTAAGAAAGGTGATTACCAGTTGAGATACACGTATGTGATGGGAGATTTTACTTAGATAATTGTCAATCAATCGGGAGTAACATCTGAAGAATATGTCATATATGTTAACACAAATCGACATCTTATAGAACTGGTGAAATGCAAACACAAAGAGATCGCTTACCAATTACACCTTTCATAAACATAAAAGGAAAAATTATTCTAGGAGATAAGTTAGGAGAGACCTAACAAAGAAATCTCTTCATATTTTTCTATAAAAGGAAGAAGTTTCCAACTCTTAAGACACTCCAAAAGGTGGAGATAGAAAACCTTTTTTTCCCTATTGAATAAAGAATAAGAGAGTAGTGTGTCTTAGATACTGAAACCAGCTGTGAGATTCAATCTATGGAAAAATCCATTCATGCGGGTGAACATTGAGAGTAAAATAAAAATAAAAAAAATCTTGCAGTCAACTCTCAATTTTCGATTGGATAGTGTGACAAACCTTTTTTTTTTAATGATTTTCAGTGTAGCAGTTCGACCCACAATCTTTTCTTTATATCTGTTCATATTTATATGTATGGCACATGTCTCTTGGAGAAATGGAAAAGCTCTTGACTTTGGAGATACCATAAAAGGTGTTTTTATGGAAGAGCAGAACAAAGAGCTGCTGGTTTTTTATTGGCAGTAACTTACTGACTTTTAATAAACCATTTAAAGATTATGGTATTGAATTTAAAAGATTGAAATAAAATCTATTCGGAATAGAATTTTTATAATTTAATTCATTATTAGAAGACAGAGAGATTGATTGTTACTAAATTATAAAAAGGATTTTGAATCCTAGAAAGGGGCATTCAAGCGAATACTGAGACTTGATTAGAATTCACTTACACATGATATTTTTTATGATTTAAAATCTTTTATTTTTTCTAAATATTTGCTTTTAATCTATTGTCTACTAAACAGTAGACTGAAATATTTAATTTTTGAGAATTTATTAATATAGTAACCCTACATTCTGTCCCCACTTGAAGGTCAACAAACGCACTTCCCACTTGCCAAATGGATTTGTATTATATTGCAAAATTCATCATAGAAAAAGGCATAATCCAATGTCAGTTGCCAAATGGATTTAATGTTGAATTAAAATATAATATAGAATTTAATAACATCTCATATTATATTCTAATTCAATTTTGAATGATCTTGGTGAGAAAATAAAATCAAAATCATCACCAACATAAATAAGCATTGTGATTCAAAGATTTGTCGCGATGCAAAATGAGTTTCATGGGTAGAGACTATAGTTCAAATTTTTTAAATATTTTATTGAGTTAAATTATTTAAATGAATTTTTTAATTCAATTCATAAAAAATTGATAAAATTCATCAACTCATTTAACGCAAAATTTTATCAAATTAAATCAACTTAAATTAAAACAAGAATTTAAAAAAAAATTGGTGTTATCCTTCACTGGAGAGAGAGAGAGTTATGAAGTATGCAGAAGATGTTATTTTCTCTCAAAAGCCAAGTGAATGTGCTTAAAAAAAATCATGTGAGTGGAATTTATTTACATCGACATCCACCTCTAATCTTTTTTATCTCTAATGGCTGGATAAAGTTATTGGATAGATCATGTAACGGTAAAAAGTAACTTTAGTTTTACTATCTTAATCATTTCGATGAAAATATAAAGTAAATGGTTAAAGCAACGTAGTCAAATTACTGTCTTTACTTCAATAGTTCCAATCATCAAATGAAAAATAAATTACATGCAACTGAACTAATTCTTCAGTACCAATCATCCAAAATAGTTTATAATTTTGATGGGCTAAGTGGGCCCTAAAATATGGGTTGGAGGTTGTAGACTTTAGTTGAGTTGATTTCATTTGTGATGTGAATTAGCCAATGATTTGATTTTACCATGGGACCGTGGAAGTTTGATTGAATGCCTAAACATTTCATTTTTACCAAAGAGTTCAATCCATTGGTTAAATGCTTATCATTATCAATTCCCAAGAGGGTAGGATAACATAATTGCCATTTTTTAAATTTTCTACGACATTCTAGATTTTTAAAGTGAAATACTAATATACAAAAGTTTAAATTACAGGGGGAATTATCAAAAGAAAATTACTAAAATTATAATTTTTAATATATGATCGAAACAATTGTCACTTGTCATGTAATCTTAAAAGTATGTGAACACTAGACTCGTGACTGTGAGAGTAATTACTGTCATTAGAGGAAGAGACAATTCGGCCATTTGTTTAAATATTTCATTCAATTAATATTCATAACATGTATAAATCTTTCTATTAGCATGTATTAGATAAATTTAATAAAAAATAATTCTTTAGTGTTAAAGATGAATAGAATAGAAGAGCCTACTCCATAATATAAATTCTTGAGTCTGAGCCAACCCCTCTAAATTAAAATGACAGATAACTGAAACACTTGCATTTGGATTTATACATCTTTCTCACTTTCCGTAAAAGGAGAAAGATACAAAGAGAGTGAGAGAAAGTAAAATAAACTGCAGCTCTACGTGTTTAACCAGTATTATCAGAACCAGTCCGAACCGCAGTTGAACCCAGGGGTTTAAAAATCGGTATCGGCCGATATATCGGCCGATACGATATGTCGACCGATATATCGTTATCGGCCGATATATCGGCCGATATTTTTCTCTTTCTTTCTTGTTTTTTTAAATATCGTCCGATATTTTGATATCGGACCGATATAATACGGCCGATATCAAGGCCGATATTGTGAATATCGGCCGATACGATACATATCGGCCGATATTCACATATACAAAACCGATATATATCGGCCGATACGATACGTATCGGCCGATATTTAAACCCCTGGTTGAACCCACGGTTCGATTCTGTTGAGAACCGACTATGGGGTCAAAACCTCAGAAAATCGGTCAGAGCCACGATTTTCTGCGGTTTTTACCCACAAACCGTGATTTGTGGACTGCGGCTCACAAATTTTCATTTTTTTTTTTCATTTTTTTCTTTCAAAATTAAATTAGAAAATATATATATTTGAAATATAAATATTTATTACCATTTCTATTACATATCTTTCATCTTTTTGATACATTATTTAGAGTTTAAATGTTATTTTTAATATTTATATTAATGTTATTAGTAAAAGATAGCTTATTTAATTTTATATATAATACTTATATTATATTATTATTTGATCGATTTTGACCGCAGTCGAACCCAGTTGAATCCAAAATGCTTGAAGGACGGTTCTTTAGACGTTGATAACATTACTGGTAAGTTCAAATGTCACCACGCCAGTCGGTGATTGATGCCTTTGGAGTTTGGATAACAATCCACTAAAACATTACAATTTAATATTCTGAAAGGAAACCGTTAGTGACTACTTTAAAAAATTATAAAAGGAAATCATTAGTGACTTCCATCAAGTTTTATCTCATGGATAAAGATAAAGATGATCAACAACTTTAAGAATTTGTTCTCATCTATCCATACAAGAATGGAAACAAGTTGAGTTATTTTAAATTTCTCAACTTAACTCAATTCAACGTAAATTTTATAACAATTTGATTTGAAATATACAAATATATAATTCAAACTCATTAATTCCTCGAGTCGGATCATGTAAAATGAGTTAAAACCTGACTCAAGTTTCACCCCTACAATTTATGAAGAGGATGTTGATGAATGATCAGACTTCGCAACACAATAGAGTTTCATTTTGTGTTTCTTAATTGTTAGTAAAAGTATAAGAGAATAATTTTGTCACAATCATCATTTATTTAATTTATTATGTATAAATTTATTTAATGCAAAGCCTAATATTTAATTTTTAATAAAATTTAATAAAAAAAGTAGACCTAATAAATCCAATTCATCTCTCATACCCACTTATCCATTGTAAGTTATATCTGTATTCAATTTAACACTAATTTAATTTTAAAACTATATTGATTTAACTTTATAAACTTCGACGTTAGATAAATCTAAAAGTTTGAGGACCTTAAAAATCTAATAAAAGTGAAATTTTATACGCTACATATACAAGCCAAGCTAAGACCGTTTAAACCCACATATCTTTTTGTATCCAACTAGCATGAATACACACTTTGGTGTAAACTCGTTCTTAGGAGAGAGGTCCCCATAGTTATAAATGGATTATTTTCCAACATATTGAATATATTTGTTAAAGGAACGATTATATGCCTGCCTTTTGGTAAGAACGATTTCAAATGGTGGCATTTATGATATATGGGATGTTTCTGTGAAAATTTTAAATCGTTAATTGATTTTTAAATAAGTATTTATAATTTTATACATGTATCTTTTCAGATTTTGTGAAATTATTGGACTCATTATTGGATAGATTTAATCAAATGTATTTGAAAATGTATAAATATGTAAACATGTATTTAAAAAATAATGAATGGTTTGAATTTTTAATAAATAAATACAATATCTCCAATTCCACCATTTATAGTTATCTCTACAATTAAAATGACAACACGAGATCATTCCTCTCTATTTCTTATATTAAATATTGTGACCATAGTTGTAGACTTAGAAAGTAGGGGTTCGTATCGGCCGATATATCGGTTTTAAGTGTCGATTAATATTGGCCGATACGTATTGTATCCGTACAACTTATTTCTGGGCCAATATGGCCGATATATCGGCGATATATATCGGTCCGATATCGGCCGAGATGATTTATATCGGTATTTTTTTAAAAAAAAAAAAAATCAAAACGGTGATGGCCCCAGGTCGAAATATTGGCCGATATCAATTGATATTCAAAATATCGGCTGATATCAGTCGATATTTACGTTTTCAATTTTTTTTTTTTAAAAAAAAACAGTTTCTTTTTCAGTTTTTTTTTTTATATTTTTTAATTCAGAAAAAATAAAATAATATCGATATTTACAAAAAAAAAAAAAAGAAGAGTGAGAAATTTATCGGCCGATATGCATATCGGCTTCGGCCAGGCCGATTTTTTGACCCCTGCTTAAAACTAAGTTTACAAACCCTCAAAAAATAAACTAAGCCTCCATTTTCTTGAAAAAGTTTTTTCCTTCTGAAAATTTACGTATTCCGAAAAAGAGTGTTTCCAGAAAAGTCGAGTGTCTAAATGGCCCCCTATAATGTCCAGCATAATTTAAAAAGGTTCAGTAAGTATAATGAGAGAAAGATAAACAAAAACTTGCATTAAGTAATAAAAAGAATATATTAGATTGTGAAATGAAAATAAATAGAAAGATAATTTTTGATGATAATAAGTTAATAACTATGACGATGTGAACAAACTACATCTTGTTAAAAAAGGCATTTTAATTTGAACTTTATCTTAATGTGACTATTGAAAAACAAAAAGCAACTTTCATCTGAACTACTCTGTTGTGTCCTTTTGTTGGTCTCTCTCCCTTTCAAGGACCCATTTGCAGATGGATAATATTAACTTACTGAAAATGTGTGATTTTCTTTATAAGGTCAAAGTTCCAAAAGAAGAAAGCGAAGCTTCACTAATCCTGTAAGTCTGTAACATAGAGTCATAGATCATGTACAAACATACTTTCAGCCAAAAGTTTAAAATTCGGCATGTTGACAGATATATCGGTCATTATCTCGTTATCATCTAAATATTTTTCTCTCTCTTAATATTTTTTTTTAAATATTAATATCAGTGATATATATCGGATATCGGCCGATACGTATCGTATCAGTCAATATATAACGATTTTCATAACCGATATATATCCGTCAATATAATACATATCGGCCGATATCTCGACCGTGCTTTCATCTGGCTTTCAAATAGAATGGAATGAGTACAAAATTATGCATGGTAGGAGATTGTTCAAAATGAGAATCTTCTTATTATTTTCAATTATGGATATCTAAAAGATATTAAATATTTGATCTAATGTGAAGGTAAGTCATAAGGATGACGTCCTAAGCTGGCTTTGAGTGCACAAAAGGAAAATAATATAGAAAGGTTTGTTTTGATGATTAGGTGGACTTTACATCACCAAAATTCTATTCAACTTTGTCATGAATTGATCCTCAATTATATAGGTTCCCTTTTTCTTTATAAAATAGTAAATCCTCACGGGTAAGTGCAACTAGTATGATTTTTTGAAATTAGATTAGAGATATTAGATTAGACTCTTTTCAAACTTATCTAATTTGCAAATGGTTTTGTGTATTCGTAGTTTCACCTCCAATGTTTAATGGAAATACTCATGATATATATAAATAAATTAGAAAAAAGAGTGATGGATCTTCAATTATCAGATTCAGGGTGCATGAGGATCGAGCACCGTCAATTACTCGTATAGATATTGCATCAGATCTTTAATTTTTTTTTTTATAAAACTCATAAGTCATAACTAGTTCATTAGAAGTTGATTTCAAATTTCAAATCAGCCCAAGAGAAATCTCCAAAGTAGATAAGAAGGATGAAAGGATTGTAGAGTGAGGCCAAGTTACTTTCAAATTTGATTGCAACTGATGATTTGTCCTTCCATGATATTGAGACTACTGATATCGACTTGTTTGGATGATAAGGCCAAGTTCCTTCAATCTCGACCAAGTTCCTTTCTCAATCTTCCAAAAACATGGGTCCTCATTTAAAATTTGACAGGTATGCCTCTTATTGGTCCATGTATTTGTTGATAGTGTAGAGATTTTCGAATTTTTTGGTTGATTTGCTCTATATTTTCACTGTATTCTCAATTGGGATGACATGAATAATTATACTTTTTCCTCTTCTCTATAGTTTTTGCCCTTTATGATTTTTTCACGTAAAATATTGTATCTTGCTGTGATTTAGTTTTCTTTACATATTGTGTCTTGCTGTGATTTAGTTTTCTTTACGGTATTTTATATTGAAATAGGCAAAATCCAGACAATATCTAGAATGTTACAAATTTTCGGACTGGAACGCCTCTATAATTATGATTTTAGAATTTTAATATGTACTTCCATTATATTTTTAAACTTTAAAGCTCTAATGCCATATTTAATTTTGCTTAAAAAATTGAAATTCACCCAAAATAAATGGTATCAACCAATGCATCTAAGCCTACTTTTCGTTTTGGATCAAATTAAAATGGATCAAGCCTGATTATAAAGGCTTGACAGCGCAATGGGCCCAACATAGACAACTTCGGTCCATCCTGGCCCGACTCTGAAGGCTCCCAGCTCAATGGGCTCAACATGCACAACCTTCGGTACATCTTGGCCCACGTACATTGCTAATCAATTGTAATGACGTAGAGATATCAGTTTATGATGACCTAGATGTCCAGTTCACGTGACAATATCAAAAGTTTGTTTCTAAGTCAAGAAATAGGTGTTTATTTTGTTGAAATGGATGACTAAATTCCATATGTTTTTCGTCTCATGTTCATGCTTAGACCGTCTTATAGGGCCTTAACACTGGATCAAAGTGAACCTTTTATAAAATGTTGAAGTTTCAAAAATAAAATAATTTAATAATATTAAAATTTAAGAGGCTGGATCCATTAATCTATTTAAAATAGTATTTTTGGAACCCCTAACTTCACCATCTATTTGTAAACCACTGATTGACAAGTTCAGATTTACAAACTAGTAAGTACTTCCATATGCACCCATGCAACTTAAATTGGGTCCAGAAAGCAGGATTCAGGTCAAGCATCTCAACTTATCCAGTAAAAATCTTGACATGATCCAAACTCCTCGAGTTTGAGTTGGAGTTCACCAATTTTGGTCCACCAATTCCATCTGAAAAGAAATTGACCCAGCATTTTATGAACTACCCAACCTGAAAAATGCACAAAAGACTCATTTATTTTGTTCATTGTGATAAATGAGTTGATTCAACTGCAATAATTTAACAAGTCAGGCAAAAGTTCAGCTGTTGAGGGTTAAAAATAAATAGGTAGCCACACAACTTAAGCTAACGTGACCCATTGCCACAGTGAATGGCGATCAGACAACTTTTGTTCTTAAATCAGTATCTAAAATCATTTTTCTCCATTTGCTACATAACCATCTAAGTCACAATTTATAAATGGCATTTGACTATTAATGGATTTCCCTAGTTGCATAATTATCGTACAGTCCCTGTGGCACACTTTTAGTTGGCTGATTAGATGTATCGACCGTGATTCACCTTAGGAGAATAGCATATTAATTGAGTAGACCGGCACGGTCCACCTTGGGCAAGGTATGGGCTAACATTATGTATATACAAGCCCAACTTCTCACCAATTGGCCGAATTGGCTGATGCCATGGGCTTATGACGCACCTTAAGACCTGAGAAAGGCCCACCCATGCAACAAAGATTCAACAAAAGCAGCCTAATTTTTGGTTCCAAATAACAATATTATCAATTTTTTGTAACACCGGAGAATCACTTATTTGTTTTAATTGTTTTATTTTTGGTAAATACTTTAAAAAATATTATTCTATTTTACATAATAGATTCGCATTTATATTATTGTGAGATTAAATGTAAAACCTCTATTTTTCAAATTATGTATTTAAAGAACTTTTACGTGCTTTTAATATGTTTTTATTTTCTATTTTAACATCACTCGAAAACTTTCAAGATATGCGCAACATGATTCGAAAACTTTCCAAACCTTTTCTATTGACAATATACAAGCAGTCCACCAGCTTTTCTGCCTACAATTTTGAGCTTTATTTAGCTCGAAAAGAAATAATTGAATCAAATGGAAAAGGACATCAGCAGCAAATAAAACAACAAAATTTCAAGGATGGGGAATGGTTCCCACGTTACAAAGATGGAAAATAATCAATAAATTAATTCATAAATTTTCGGCAATTTGGAGCTTTACAAAGGCAGGGGACTTTACATTCATCAGGATCAAACAAGTAGTCATACCTGTCAACAAACAAAAGGAGTATCAAATAAAGGACATTGGCTGAGAATAGAGAGAGAGAGAGAGACACATTACGTTAACTCGTCACCGGCAGAAACATTTCTTTTGGCAATGAATACAATCCGACTCTCTTCACCACCCACACTCATGATCCTCGCATAGCAGTTAGGCATACACTGTCACAAAAACCATTAGAATCCCAGAAGCTTGTCTGGTAGAAATGAAACAATAGAAAGCACAGTTGAAAGAGTTCAAAGCTCATGGAGCATAGTCAGGACAAAGAATGCTCAAACTTGTGAGGTAATAGCTTACAGAATGATTGATTAAGCGAGCATGTTATGTGTAGCATCGACTATCTCTTCGCTGATCTTAAACAGCTGCAGGAAGATTAAATACCTTTTAGTGTTAGTAACAATATGATGGAAGGCTAAACTTCAGAGAACAGCTGGGCAGGCATTAGAGCTAATCACAAAGCTCATATTGACTCAAGCTGAGCCTTCCCAAGACCACCCAAAAAGCCCAATGGACTTTTTATGCCTTGACCAAGCTCGTCTGATATAGAAAAACTTGAGCCCCAGCCTGCTTTTAGCTTGTTAATAAAGTGGGAAGTACACAGAGGGAGATATAAAGGGCTCTAAGCATAATTTTTACATCAAGAGGCATATATAATTTTTCAGGGAATATAATGTTATGTGTAACTTTTATATGTAAATTTATATACATAAAGGCATTTGTAAAAAACGACGTAATTGAAGACCTACTATAACCTGAAGGGCTTAGTGCCTGAGACCAGCTGCTTAGTAAACGGCTATTAGACAGAAATGCCCAACAAAGGCAGTCTAAATGGGCTGGGCTTATGCCTGATTCATCCCTAGGCAAAATAACCACCACTATCACCCGTGACAATGCCTGAAACAACAATTACAGAGGTACTATTGGTTCCTGATACCATGGGAAAGATACAAAATCCTATTGCACTCAATCCATGAATGTCAAACACATGGTTTGGCTAGTGAGAGTTTGAGGTGAAGACTATGGCCCTAACTTGATTGCAAGAATCAGGTACACCCTCAAAATCAGATAACCATCCACTTACGGCAAATTCAGTTATTGCAACAGTCTAGATGACAGACATGACTCTACTTGTACAAGTGCCGACGTTCTGATGCATCTTGACCCTATAATCCTTAAAATTACATATGGTGGAAATATAATGTCCTGGAAACCAAATATTGCTGTTTCCCGACTATAGATGCACAGGCAGTGAACAATAAAATTTGTATTCTGCACTTCCCTGGATCATTGAAAAAACCAAGTAATTAAACACGAGAAACCATGAGAAAAATTAGGCCCTTGCCTAATTGAGACCAAAAGCTTGGCTTGGAGGTATTATTTCTCCTTGAATTGAAACCCCTATCGCTACTTGTCTCCATTGTTCTTTCCTTTTATTGCACTTTTCCTATTTTTATTATTTGGATTTCTATCAATTAAAAAACACAGGATTATTTTTTCCTCACTCATCTATCATCAAATATGTCCTTTCAAATTAATTAATCATTATCTCTTGGACCAAGACTCACTTGTTTTGTTCATAAGTTGCCTTAGCCGCCA
The DNA here is from genome assembly GCA_022113865.1 of Chimonanthus praecox. Lineage (NCBI taxonomy): Eukaryota > Viridiplantae > Streptophyta > Magnoliopsida > Laurales > Calycanthaceae > Chimonanthus > Chimonanthus praecox. Next base: position 5,538,656 of record CM039094.1, read on the forward strand.
CTATACTATTCGAGCAACCAACATTTTAGATTTAAAAATATGAAACAAATAGTTTTGATCTCATGTCTCATCATCATCATTATCTAAGCCACTTATCCCATCAATCTGAGGTTGGCCTTTAATTTGGATTTGACAAACTATTTCCATGGGTTGACTGTCTAACACATGTAGGACTCAAACCCACAACCTTTAGGTTGCAACAATAAGCCCTTATCAGTTTTGCTATAGGTTTTTGATTTCATAAGTTTTATTAAGTACCTAACCAATAGGCCAAAAGTTCCAAAACTGATGGAAATCAGAAAATCAAAGCCCTTAAACCTATCCTATACTACTAGCCCAGCTCGACACTCATACACCAAGTTGCCCCATCTAGGATTCAAACCCAAGAGATGATACCTACTATGATACCAAATGTTAGGTACTTGACAACATGTCAAAAACTCTAGAGCTGATGGAACACGAAAAATCAAGCTTTTAAGCCTATCATATACTAGGCTGGCCCAATTTGATGCCCATACCCCAAGTTGGGCCCCACTAGGCACATAACAAATTCCCAAACCACTAATAAGAAATCCCAACAAAAAGGACAAGGAAAGTAACTCACATAGCAGCCCTTTCAACCGATAACGTGCCTCCCTCAAGTCTGCAACACTTCTTCGAACGTGTTCACCACGATACTCAAGAACCTGCACATATGGAGAAACATTTTGAGCCATATTAATAAAATCAAGGATTTTGTTTTTTCCCAGTCTCAAAGAAGAAACATTAAAAGAAAAAGAAGGTAAGGACTATGACTTGAACCAATATCTTTGTGATTGCAAAAGTGAACACCTAACAATGTGTCATTGCCCACAACCAGCCTTAAATCTCTTAACTGAAGACAAGAACACCAAGCAGTACAAGACTTTAACCACTTTACTATGGGAAAAGACTAACCATTTTACTATGGGTGTTTTAGCACAAGACTTCAGTACTCAAAGAAAACAAGATAGGAACATTTTCTCAAAATATCTAGAATAAAAGTTTCATTGCCAAACTATGAAGCACGGATACTTCGAAACCCTTCGAGTATCCGTGTCGGGTGCGTATCCGACACGAATACAGCTCGGATACGCACCCAATTAATTAAAATATTTTTTAACTATGGATACGCCACTGATACGCCCCGATACGTCACCGATGCGAGTAGGTGTGCGAGGATACGGCACGCAACAGGGGGGGACACACCCGGACACACGACACGCGTAGGTGTTTTATTTTAGTCACTTATTTTTTATGTAAGGGAAAACTGTAAATAATTCATTGTAAATATTATATAAGGCTTTCAAGCCTTACATGATGGAATAGAATTTATGATTTTTTTATAAATGTCTGAAATTATTTTGTTGATATATATATATATATATATATATATATATATATAATTTTTTTTAATTTGGCGTATCCAGCCACACCCGTATCCTAATTTTTCAAAATTTGTCGTATTCCCATATCGGATACGTGTCATATCCGATACACGCACCCGTATCGGAGCTTCTTAGCTGTCAAATATCTAATCCCCCAGAAAATAGGAATAACTTTAACAGATAATGCAGATAAAAACAGTAGCAAAATATGAACAGGGAGGAGGACAACTGTACAAAGAGACGGTTAATGTTAAATGCATATCCATGTGATTGCAGACCAACCCATACTGACCCTAGCAAAGGTCAGGAACTACATGGCCTGAATATAAATAAAGTTTGAAGAAGCCAAGCATTGACTTCCAAAAGCTGCAAGACAACTAGCATCATCAATTCATCATCATTTCTGTCCCAAAAATGATGAAGCCAAGCATTCATGCTCTGAATTTTTTTGTAGATGAAGCTTTCCTCAAGTGGGAAAATTCACAACTGAAGCTAGATGCCTAAGACCATAAAGCTTGGTAACTTTTTGATTTACAAATCAAAAAGTGCGGACACAATTTCCAACACCAAGTAATGAAGTTCACTTACTAGGTCCAGAAACTCTGCCTCCATCATGTGCCCAGCAAGCCAGGATAAAAGAGAGAACTGTTGTGCACTTGTGGGCATCAAAAGGCAAGTCAACCACGTAAAAGTCTTGTAAACCAAAATATGATTTACATTAACTGAACATGATTGGCAAGATGCAGCAACAGCATAAAAGATGAAAAACAAATGGTATCTGACGTCCATCTAGAAGAAAAGAAAATACAGCTTCTTCAAATACAGGAATATAGTTCTGAGAAGTACCATCTCTCCTTCTTGAATGGCCTCACGTGCAAAGAGCCCCCATCCATGTATTCCAGACCTACCAGGGCAGACCCGCTTCTTTTCTGTTGACTGGAAGAATGGACAACATATATGATGTGAGGAAAAGATTAATTAGAGAAGTACAATGAATGAACATATCAAAGACAAGAAAGTTTGCCTGTAAGTAATGGAGGCGTTCCCTGAAAGAATTAAACGATTTAGGAACCTTCTCCTGATCAAAGAACAATCATACACAAAAAATTCCAAATTCATGACTATGGACCAATACAAATGATGGAGACACAACAACAACAATAACAATAGTAGCAGTAGTAATAACCCATGCAATAAAGAATATACGATAATGTTACCCTTGATGAATTCAAGCTTTCAATTGCATCTAATGAATGATGAGAAGGCCCTCCTAGTTTGTGGAAAATTCCTGCTCCTGGTCTCTAGCACCCAAAAAAAAAAATGGAAAAACACAAATAAAAATAAGCAGAAAGACTTGGATGGCAGGAGAGTAGTACTTAAAACAGCAAACAATACTCAAGAGTGACCTAAAAATCCATTAAACTGTAATGACATAAAGTCCCACATTAGTTAATTTGAGAAACCAATGACTTCATATAACACGTAAGCCACCCTTCTCTCAAAGTGAAGTGACATAAAGTCCCACATCGGTTAATTTGAGAAACCAATAACTCCATATAATACATGAGGCACCATTCTCTCAACAACTATCTTTTGAGAGCGAGTTCTATCTCAAGAATGTTATCATGTCATGTTTTTCTAACATGGTATCAGAACAGGTTCTGCGTGCAGCTATAGGGCCAAGCTGCACGTGAGGGCGGGCTTGAAGTTTTTACAGGAGCCACAGGGCGCAACTGCAGGTGAGGGCAGATGTGAAGTGACATAAAGTCCCACATCGGTTAATTTGAGAAACCAATGACTCCATATAACACATGAAGCACTCTTCTCTCAACAACTAGCTTTTGAGAGTGAGTTCTACCTCTAAAATGTTATCATGTCATGGTTTTCTAACAGAAACAGCCCCATGCAAAATTGCTCCTTAAAGCAGCTATAAATGTACTTCAAGGGGCTGTTTGGGGCTACGGAATTACCAGCAAATAGGCAAATTGAAATAGTGAATTTCGATGGAAATGCAAGGATTGTATTTCTCCATTAAGCAAAAGAACCTCAAAAGATGTCAATATGTTGGTTCAACAGTCCACAGGTCCATCAGAAATACCGAGTACAGAACAACCCTAAGAGCGACTTTGGAAATGGTTGTTTAGTTACATCAATTTTCACATTAGTTATGGCTAGCCAAATTGCTTCCATGCCATTTGCAGGACACTGGTGAATTCAGAAATTCAAGGTGTAATGGGCCACAAGGTAGGTAAGAGGGCTTCAGCTACAATTAGGATTCCATTGCTTCTCTTGGTCGATCTTAAATGGAGAGTTTGCTTAAAGAAAGAAAAACTGCAGGCCATGATTGCTTGAGCAAACAAATACATCTCATTTACTACAATCACAAGTTTAAGCATACCTTCTTTCCACTTTTTTCGAAAGTCCAGCATCTTGCAGCAGATGATGACTCAATTTGATGAGTGCCCAAGGTTGACTTCTTCAAGACATCTATCTTATTGGTTGAAATTAGCCTTGAAACAATCTGTTTCTCCTTACTTTGCAGTGATTTTTTTGCAGAAAAAACTCCAAGAGTATGACTAAAACAGAATCCGTACTTGGAGCCCTGGAATGAAGATGAAAGAATAAAATCAGAAGACAAGAGAAACATATTATACAATATGATTTTCATAGAATGTAATACAAGTTCCAATGAGAAAATTGTATAAAAGAAATAAACAAACCAAAAGTTCATCTCAATACAACTGTATTGACGCAGGACAAGTCAAAATATTAGAAACCCTAGATCTAAATAATATATGGAGGCCTATATCAGAATGCAGAATGTATATGGTGAATCCTAAAATGACATGTAACCTATATCCACGATTCATATAAGATGTTAGAGAGAGAAGTTAATATTAAACGAAGATTAAAACAAAAGCTAAGGAAAATTCACACTCACAATTAATCAAAGAGATTCAAAGAGAAGAATGACACATATTCTTAAAGCTCTCAAGGTTGTTGTTGGTATTCAATGCAAAATCCCTCAAAATACTTATTAATCATACCAAACTCTGTCCTAGGTCTTTTAGATTTAAAAAACAGTCACACAAGGGATGAAATAGGGCAATAGGATCACCTAGGGTTTGCCAAAGGAATTATGGTTTGTTATTTTTTTCAATTCTTGGGCAAAACTAGGTCTCAAATAGGCTGAACAATAGGTTAGGGTTAAATCTACGAGTCTAATATAGAGATCTAGAGGTTGCAAAATAGGGCAAAACGGGCATGTCCGTATGACCGTAAGGACATGTACAAATGTTTGTATGGAATGGTGGGTCCCGGTGGGTCTTTGGGTGGCCGACGGTGGGGTTGGGTCCTGGTTTTGTTAGGGTTGGGTTTGGATGAAAAAGGGATAAAAATATGGTGTAAAAAGAGGAAAAAATGGGAAAAAGAGGGAAGAAAAGGGTAGGGAAGAAGAAGAAGAAGGATTTGTAGCTTTAGTTACACAAGGTTCCTTGATCTCACACCAAGGATGCAAAAGCAGTCACACCGGATCTGCACATAGGAGAAACTTGAACTTCTTCATTCAGTCATTCATTCCTCAAAAGTGTCTCTTACAAATATTTATAAATAAAAAAAACCTAGAAACATGGAACTTAAGGCACAAGTGGATGATCTAAAACCATAAAAATAAATATAAGTCTATAACAATCTTGAAACACATATAAATTAAAATTATATGACACTAATAGAATAAAATGAAAACAAATGCCCGAATGGCGCTGAATCAACGGTCAGATTGGTCTAAAGCAAGAATGAACGGCTCAGATGATGTAAATGTAATTGTACGGATTGAGCCAAATATTCAAATCTCGGCTTAATCAACATACAATTGACTATTCATGGTTGAACTTGTCTCTATCCATGGTCAGATATATTAGAAATACGCACAATATCATCATCTGAGGAAAAATCTTGATTCTGATGCATCTTTCTTCGTTGGCGTTTCATGATGTCCTCATCATATATGGATCCTCTAGCACTGGGTCAATAGTTAGTAAAAGCAAGGTCAATGGTTACATTACTTGACCAAGGGATGTTCGTCTATGGGCACTTTGTGGGTAGAGAGACCCGATTGTCCTAGATTGAAATATTTAATTGAAAGGTAAACTAATATCCTGTGAAGCGAGGCAATTGTAGTATATTTGCATCACAGGCATTTTTCAGACTCCAATATAAGAATTCAGAATGAGTACTGGAAATATTTTGTCACCCCCATCATAGTGGGACCATAAGATGAAACCAACTACATTCCATTTGACCCATTTGTATAGACAACAAACTTCAGCAAGGGATAAATCCTTGGACAAAGAATTACAAGTTAAATTGGTGCATAACTGTAACTTATGACACAAGCCATTTTGGTCTTAAACAACAGACACTTTCATTTCACAGAACAAGTCAAAGGAGGCTAGTGAGATGAGATTAAACACCATCATAGAAAGATCATTGTTTCTCCATGTGCTTAGCCCTTTGATTTTAGCTTAGCCACCCGTGTTGCACATCACTTTTCCTAAGGTCAAAGAATATCATTCTTGCACATACAGACAATTACTGTAATGCAAATAAAATCTTACTTGTGAGCAGAGCAATATGAAATAAATCTTGATATCTGTCTCCCATTTTTCACTGAGCAGCGCAACTGCAATACGAGAAATATATATGAGTATGACCATGTAAAGGAGTTCTGCAGATTAGAGTAAAGAACTTCGAACTACAATTAGTTCAAGTCACTACGAAGTGAAAAGTTGACAAATTCTAAAACTAATGTAAAGAGACAGTTCCATTTCCAAAAAAAAAGACAATCGATTGGAAAAAAGAACTTTCTATGGAGAAATTTTCAATGCTTTAGAGACTAAGATCATAACATGACATCATAACAACCTGAAAAAAAAAGTGGCTGATTGATGCTCTTAATCTTGGGTGATAATGATTGCAATAACGACGGTGATAGAAATGTCGTAAAATTAACTAAAAAAAATTGTTAAGGTTTTGCAGATGAAATTCAGTTCACATGTCGCAGTTGATCTTCAGATATTGCTTGTAGAAAAGGTTATCAATGGACATAAAGACCAGAAAATGCTTTAGTCTTTGTAATCTCTCTCCATAAAGGAACAAAGGTACTGAATTGAAACAAGTGCTAGACAATTAAGAAAACTTGGCATCCTCAAAATGCCCATGGCATTCTCATGAAATGTTCTGTGCTGTTTTACAGATTCACCATGCTTGACACATTCAAAAAGTTTTGACCTTTTTTTAACTTTTATCAAGTGCTTTTTTCTTTCATTTTACAAGGCAACTTTCTTTCTAAAATATTACAGGAACTGACTGCAATAAACCTTGCTTTTCAAATTGTAGAATATCAAGAATCATACAGTATGCATAACCTGAAAAAAAAAAGCATTACTTCCATGAGAATAAAATCTTAACCAATATACATCACTCTTTTCCATCCTAGTGGTACGAGATGAAAATTGATGACTTCCATCTCAACAACAAACCAGGAAATTCAAGACTTCATCAACAAAATGTCCACTGTCTTATACACATTTTATTAGAAACAATTACATCTTTAAATAAGCCGAAAAGAAAAGGACAAGATACAATTACTTAATTAGTAGTGAACCATCATTACAATACCGCCCTGCATCAGCATCAACTATCAAACAGATCTTCAAAGTAGTGCAACTTCCTAATTATGCCACTATTTTTTTAATGGATTGCTTTGACTTCTATGAAAATATTGAATATTGACATCAGTACAAGTGCATCATTGTTTCAGTAATTTACCTCCATGTGATAACCAGCCCTTGATGCACACATTGCATGATAAGAAGTGGAACACTTGCAACACTGTGTGCAGGAACCATGGGCCTGCTTGCAAATCACGCATTCCTAAACATCAATTAAAACAAAACCATCAATTAGAACTGCATTCATGAATAATGAATATGAAATAATTTATATTACAGCAGCAACTTTCCTAGTTAAATGCTAGGGCTACAACTCAAGCAGGCATGGTCACGTTCTGGGCCTACCTGCCTGAGCCCAGGTCCGAATTACAATTTAATGACCCAAGCCCGAGCCCAAGCCTGAGTTAACCTGAACTAGTCAAACCTTGGACCAACCAAATCTGTTTAGGTCAAAGGCCGATTTCAAGCCCGAAATTTATATGTGGGCTTATCCAGGCTCAGGTTTCTTTAGGCCTAGAAGGAAGTTTTTTTGTATGTTTTTATAAAATAGAAACTGTATAATTAAATGTGGCTCAAATTTGGCCTTTCAGGCCAAACTCAGGCTTTTTATGTACTAGGCCCACGCCAACCTGAATTCTAACTTGGGCCTGTTATTTGGGACCAAAAATGAGCCCGACCAAGCCCAGATTGTCCGAACTCGATATTTTTCAGGTTTTCTTCATGCGGACTCAAATTAGGCCAAGCCCAAGTTGCATCCCTATTAAATGCTATTAAGAATGAGAGCACTACATAAAAAATGTTGTATTGTTCAACTGTTTACAGCAATATTTCTAGTCTCGACCTTTGCAAAAGAATTTGGTGGAATTTTCAACACACCGACTGCAGGCTCCATCCTTTCGTCACTCGTAAAAGTTACTTCAGGTTGAAACCAAGCACAAGTAACATGAACCCAAAAAGGCTCAACATCTGATGGCTTGAGAGCACCCCCTATGGAAGAAGCCATTCAAATTAAATAAACAGACAATGATTGCCAACTTAAAATTAATAATCATAAAAAGAAGATGGGCAAGAGCTAAACCTACGACAGTTTGTCTATCTATACATATATGCATGAAAACTAGCCTTGCTTTTGCAAATATGCAAAAGATTGAAGGTACAAGAGAGAGATTTAACTTTTTAAAACAAAAAAAAATGAGAACACGTCACCACCGACATCATCTTATCAAGCAAAAGAACATATAATTCATAAAACTGCCCAAGGTTCAAACAAAATAAATTGAGAAGGAAGTTAAATTCCCTTGAGCCATGAAGACAAACCTTTGACGGGACAAAGGCAGCATTCCCTCTTTACATCAGGTGGTGTTTCACATGCTCTGCATACCCAAGAAGTGAAATCTTGAATGCTTCTAGCTCCATAGCATTCTTGGTGGACGGCTATTTGACATCTGAAACAAACATAAGAATGTCAAATTTCAACGGTAGAAAATGTACAGTACTGAAAATCCAATTTGACCTCCCAGTGACCAATAAAGTTTCCTCTAGCCTCCAAAATAAAATGGTTGAGTAGACAAAGCATTTTAAGAGTTTATTCCTTTTCTTGAATGTAAGCTTAGTTCATCCCACCCAAACATTTCATTCTGACATTTACCTTCTTTCCTATGGGTTCTCGTTAAAAATGAAAGTGATAGTTGATGATAAACACCTGTTACAGACAGTAATGCTATTGTAATCCAAGGACCTTAAGCGACCTCTATGGGGAATGATCACCATTGCAAGGGAAATTAGGGGCCTAGCTTGGGGAATGAATGTCTCCTTCGTTCGTGTTAGCCGGTCGGCAAATGGCGTGGCGGATTTCCTTACCAAAAGTGGGATCAACAATTCGGCTTATGGGGTTTTTTGTATTCGAGGATTGGGACCTTGGGGCTTTCTACTTGTTTTCTTTGTTTGATTATGGCTTGTTGGAGCTCTTTTGCTGTTTTCTGTTCATGGGTCTAATCCTTCTAGACCCTCCTTGTTTCAGCTTTGTACTTTCTCTTTTTTAATAAATTTTTTACGTTACCTCTCAAAGAAAAATCCCAGTTTGCAACCCATATACATATTGAATATTGTTTCTAGTGACTGAACAATCTTGCTTTAGCCTCTAACAACAAAATGGTTGAGAAAAGCAATAAAAAGCTTCTTCCATTTTCAGAAATACACTGACTTGAACCCACAACCTTAAGGTTTTTTTTTTAACGGTAACAATACTTGATATATTAAGAAGGAAAAATAACAATTACATCAACTGAGAAAGAGTCTAGAAGGGTTAGATCAACAAAAACAAAAACATTACATGAAATGGGCGTAAAATAAAAACAAAAAACAAATACAACCATCAACATCTAAGCAAAATCCATGCTCACCCCCCATTCTCAAAGAAAAAACACTCCTGAAACTAAGTTGTCGATTCCATTTTTGGCGAAGAAATTTGCCACACCGTTTGCATTTCGACTGACCATGACAAAAGAGACATCGAGTTCCGAAGCGAGACCCCTAATCTCCCTAATTGTGGTTATCAATCTCCAAGGGGTTGCTTTAGTCCCTTTGCCCATTTAATTGCATTTGTCAAATCCCCCTCTATCACTAATCTATCATGCCCATGGACTTTCCAAATGGTCAAAGCTCTCCTAATACCCACAACCTTGAGTCACTAAAAACCTTCCAACTGTATTATGGTGTTTTGCCAAAAAATAACAAATTAAGAATTGACAAGAAACACCTGTTGCAAATGATAATTCTATTGTAATCCCAGTCTGCAATCCATCTGCATATTGCACATCGTTCAGTTGTCCACTTGGCACATACTGGATTGTACTTCTCTGCAATAAGGTAAAACCACTACCATGTTCAGCAGCAGTGTTGAAATCAAGTGTATCACTTAAAGTAAAAAATGTATCAGGTTGAATGTTCTACTGATATGAACTAATGACATTATCATTAATGAAATAGATTTACCTTGCAAGAGAGCAAGCAACTTCTGCTTCCATAGCTTTGGAGGAGAATGGTACTTGACAGAGTGTGCAGAAACAACACCATGCTCGTGATACTCCAAAATCTACAACAGCAACAAGATTGGAAGTTAACTAATAAGAAATGAATAGGTACTATTAATCCAAAATCTGCAGCATCAGCAAAATTTGAAGTTAACAAATAAGAAATAAATAGGTACTATTAGTTTGCTCTAAGTTAAGATATAGGGATACACATACATATAAGGATATGCATAAAGGTTGCGTCTATACCTCTTAGACCTCTTTCTTGTACTCTTTTCTTTTATAATATTTCTCACTCGTTACCACTCAAAAAAAAAAAAAGGTCGCATGCATCTCCCTTTCTCTTTCCTCCCGCCAACCTTGGGAGTTGGGGGGATCGGGCCTTCCTTTGGTTTCAGTTTGGAATGGCATATTGATGTATCTTTTCTTTTATTTCTCTTATTTTCTTATGTTTTCTAAATTTCTTGTTCCTCTTCTTCGCTCTGAGTATATATCTCCTATACTCAAATCCTTCTTATGTACCCTTTTCTCATATTAATGGAATCTAGTAGTTAATGTTTAAAAAAAAAGTTCTGATAGTTAGCACTTGCCAACTTTGCATCAACCTTTATCTGCAAATCATTAATACAATCATTTTTTTTCTGATTTGGAAAGATAGGTATATTTAGTTATTGTTATAGTAAGATGTAAAATCTCAAATTGTGAACTTTGCCCAAACCCGAACAAATAGTCAATTCATCAAAAACAGTTGGCCAGCTAAGAAATTGGAATGATAAATCAAACAAAAACGGTGAAACTAAATATAAGACATTTAAAATTAACATATGCATGTATAAACTAGGAAATCATAAGAGAAGAACTTAAAATGAGGTAATAGATAAAATAACCAAAATTATAAACAAAATATTATCAACTTTTTTTTTTTTGAGACCTGGGGGAAACTCTTGACCAACCAATGCCTTTGGCCCCTTTAAGCCACTCCAAAACCCCCAGGGGGGACGCTCCACACCCACACAGTACGCCTCCGGTTAACGCCGCCGGGGATTGAACTTGAAACCCCTACCACTACAAGAGATGGGAGCCCAACCAGTTGAGATACCCAACGTTAGGTCAAAACATTATCAACTTTAGTCAAAACAATTTTGAATTCCCTTTTTTTGTTGGTCTATTCCTCTTCCCTTCAACGTTGGGGTGGCTTAATGCTCATTTTACATAAGTTACAGTGATCCACAAACAAAATGGGAAACAAAAACATAGCATTCTTGGCAATCAAAACTAAGGTTTTTCTGCAGGGTTTCCCCACAAATGTGATTCTTCTATCAAAACAACCTTTTTGTTTCCACTAATGCACTCTCATTTATTTCTTGTTACTCCACACATCCATCTCCATAACATTTACTTCATCAGCATGTTTCTTCATCACCCAACATCCGATTCTATATAACATGAAAAGTCTAACTGCCCTCTTATAGAAATGCCATTTTAAACGGCATGGAGTTCATACATCAAACAACACTCCACTAGCTTACCTACACTTTGCCACTTTGTTCCATTCTATTAGGTATATTCAAATCAAACCCCATGTTTTGCTCTATAGTTGCACACAATTATTGAAGTCCAAACAATGTGGCACTAAGTCATTTTCAATCTTAATCAGCTCATCCTCCATGCCCTAAAATACATTGAAGTTACACCATATGTATGTCTTTTTCATACTAATTGCAAGCCATTCCCCTCAAAAGATTTTCTCAGCTTATTTTTATTTGGTTTCTTGTGTCATTAATCAATTCTACAATATTTATAACAACATACATCAGGGAACCTTGATCATTGGTTTCTAATGTCAAGTTTTCCATAATTAAAATAAATAAATAACAGTTCAAAGTGGGCCTTCATGAAGCCCAACTCCAACTAAGAACTATGTCATTTCTCCACATGGTTCTTACACTTTTGGCCTCTTCATGCATTTCCTCTATAATCTTGATAGAATGAGAGGAAGGCATTTCCTTTTCAGCATTACCTAACTAGCTGCTACTGCACCTAAAAAAGGCCCTAATGGAAATTGGCTTCTATCGTTCAGCTGCCTATAATTGACCCGAACTAGTTCTCTAAGATACTAGATGCTTGACATAGTGTTGCTCATAGGTTTGCTCAATTTACAATTATGAGTATAAAGGAACCAAATGTAAATGAATCATCATTATCATAATCACCCTTTTTGTATCTATCAGGTGTTGGTGACGAATCTGGATGAGTGTTATGAAATGACATTTTAACAGAGTCCAAAAGCATTGGCATTTTGTGATTGCCAGTTTCAATAGAAATGAAGAGATTAATTCATGCAGCACAAACCTAAGTAAAATAAAGGGCCACAAAATGTCTAAAGAATAGAAATGAAAATAAAAGAAACCTACCCATGCAACAAAAATACAATATGTAAAAGTAGAGCTTTAAAATTAAAAGAACCAATTCAAGTACAAACCCATTTCTCTAATAGTAGCAATGAATCTTTAATTTTTACACTAAGCTTCCAATTCTTCCGTTTGCAACCAGTGTGCCGCTCCCACTCACAAAGTGACCGTTTATGTGTCCCACATGAACCGCACCGACAAACAACTCTACAAAAAATCAAAGAAAATAAAATCTATAAGTCAAAAGAAAAGTTTTTACAGCTCAAAATGGAAGAGAAACAAGTAGGGGAAAAAGGGTGGAAAAAAAAAGAAGGAATCCAAACCCTTCTCTCTCTCTCTCTCTGATGTAGCACATCTTCAAGAAAATGAGACCACATCCCAATGATGACATTTTTATGACTAATCAGATGCGTCAAATATTCTCCAATTTGAAAGGCATCCAATGGTAAAATGTGCTTTTACAATGGCCTAGACCATTGGGCAATGGGTCCACATGAAATTTTCACAAAAATGTGTGTGGAGCCAAGTCCAAGTGGACCTAGAAATTGAACTGTGCTGGAAGTGACCAATTGTAAATGCCTTATACCTAGAATATCTCAAAGACCTACATGAAAGGAAGGTGACAAGAGAATGTAGCACATGCCACATGGAGATTGCAAGAAAAGGGAAGCATGATGGGCACCATTCTCTCCCTCAAATTGGCAACCTTAGGGGAGTCCATTGTAGAATAACACACAGAAAATATGGTGTGTCGTCCTTAATCAAGGAGAAACCCTATGATTTATATTTATAGACAAAACATAATACAAATAGGGAAGGTAAAATCAAATAACGGGGAAAGCCCTAAACTTAGCAAATACATCTTTAGTAAATACTAATTAAGCAAATAATCTAGATAAAGCAACTAAATAACAAAATATATCTTAACACATCTAAATATATCTCAACACCCATGAGAATGGAAAGATCTTAGGATTTTCTTTTTTAGTTGTTCTGTATCTTTAGTTGCTTGTGTGTCTTTCCTTTATTGGAGGAGAGTTCTGATGGATGATGTGTCATGTAAGAGAATAAGGTGTAATAGGATCAATAACATGGCATAGTGCCAACCAAAGAAAGAAATTGTAGGGGCTTGGGCGCCCATGCTTGTTTTGTCCAAGTTCAATGCATTTTGGATTTAGAAAAATTATAAATAAGGGTTCATGGGAAACCCATAGAATCCCAGATTTTGATTTGACTTTGTGAATTTTCTTCTATTCTTTTGATTGAGTTATCTTTAAGAAATCTTGTGAATTTTGTGTTCCAAGTTTTCTTGTTTATTGATTGGGTGTTTTGATTTCCTTTGAGCAAATCATCCATTCAATGTGTTCTGGAAAAAGTGTGAATTTCCTCATAGTGAGAAAGAGCATACTTGAGTTAAAACTAAAATTGAATTAAATTTATTGAATTTATTATCAAATAAACACTTTAGAAAATAATAAAAATTGATTACCTAAAAAATTAGAAAAAAAAAAGAAAAGAAAAATAGCTAAACTTTCAAAACTCACAACCTAAGGGCCTGTTTGGTTTTAAAAATAAGAATAGATTGGAGAGGGCTTGATGAACTAGGACCTGCCCCAAGCCCAAGTTCATCCACTTCATTCCTTCCGTTCACAATATTCCTGAAACCAAAAATGGCCCAAATCAAATTCTACTTCCTCATAAGAAAAACTACTCTAAAACAAGGTATGCAAGTGTATGTGGGGGTGGATAATAACTGATTTATTCCTTTGCACGCTAGCACACCACCTTGAGTCATTCTTTGTCATAAATCACAGTGTCGTTGTAAGACCCAAAAAGGAAAGATATCACATTGCTAATACTGTTCATAATGTGAACCACGTCATTTACCAATCAGAAATGATATCAGTTCTCAATTCAATTTAAAAATAGTACATTTCTTATCTAAGACAAACATAAACATTGCTGAAAATAATGAAACTAGAATGGATCAAGACCAACAATCTAACTATTTTTACATCAACCATGAAAGCAATATAATTTTAATAATTGCAGAAAATAACATAACTGCTAACCATAATGGAGCAAGAACATCTATCTAACCATTTTTACATAAACCATGAAAGCAATAAACTTTAAAATGTTAAAAGCTTACAAATGTAAACTTGGAAAGTAAGTTGCTTCAACACCCGAACACATAACAGTTATCTCACTCGGCGGCAGACAAGGACCATTGCTGTTTTTGGATCTGTCTTCAAAACTTATGAATGATTAATTGGAAAAATAATATAATAAAAATGCAAAAAAAAAAGAGCCTAATGAGCATATACCCCATTTGTGATTGCTTGTTCTCAGTATCTGATTGTTCATAGCCTGATTTTGCCTTACAATCAGGGCAGAAATAATCGGTCCCCTCCAGATCCTTTCACATATGAAAATTTCAATCAGAAAAACTCAAAAACCTTATCCTCTCTCCATCAAGTAAAAACCATTAAGTCTATTTATATGAATAAGATGGATCATGATGACAATTGTCATTAGCCAAACCTTTAGAACTTCACTGCAGATCTTGTCACACTCTGCATGAACCCAAACTTTACACCCATCACAGCATACCTATTTTAGTAAGGCCGAAGGGTAAGTTCCATCTCAGTGAAGTGACAAGAGCATTAAAATTTAATTATGAGTAAACTATCTTACCCAACTTCCACCATCAGAATGATGCCAAATTTTCTTGCATATTCCACAGTATTGCTTAGATTTTAGTAACTGCAATAACAAGGGATCGAGCAACTACAAATGATAAACAAATTCCTGCATTTAGTTCACTATCTAGAATATTGTAAGCAAGACATCCCATAGAAACCTTTGTGCAGTGTTTGCAAAGTAAATGGCCTTTAGGAACAGCACTCTTCATTCTCTTTTTATTTTTCACTTGAAAACTTAACCCACAGCTCTCACAAGACCCTTCGGTTTTGTCTTTCTGAAGTACATCCTGCACAAGAAACTAAAAGAATCTTCATCTGAACTTGAAGGAGGTGAACTTTCACACATCCTCCCCTTAGAACTCTTCCCATTTGGGAAAAAAATGAGAAAAATGGTCCACTGCAGCCAGCAACATTGAAGTTCCAATGCTTCTGGCTGAAATGATCACCACAACCCACCTATAATGAACCAACCTATTCAAACAGACACACAACATGTGAATTAGGAGGTTCCTGGTTGAAGTACTACATAAGTTGCCTCAAAATTCATGGCTGGTGGGTTTGGTCAAACGGGTTGGACTCATGAGACAATAAATTTCAGCCAACAGCATTGAGGTTTTGATGTTCAAAAGCTACATGTGGTCCTTTTTCAATAAATAATTTATTAAGAAAACCCTATAGGAGAAAGATAGTTGCTAGAGCACGAACAAATGTGACAATCACCTGACGAGGACATCTATAATCAACATAGCAGGACTGAGGAGCACTACATAGGATGCGGAAAAATGGTTGTAAAGTGGAACATATACATATAGGTGTTCAGAAAAATAAACAAGAAAATGTCATAATTCAAAGCCCAAAAACAAAAGAGTGAAACGTCACCACAGTTAAATACATCTGATCTCTCAAAAAAGGAGTCGAATGCATCCGGGTTTTCAAGCAGTTTATTATTTTAACATTGACCCTTTTTCTATAAAAAAGAATGATATCTGTCCCACCCATGAGAGATGGATAGAAAGAATGTATCATTCAAAGACATTGAAGTAATATCACATGAGTAAACATCTTCATGACTGATCAGACAAAGGTTTAGGCGATGATGATGATGATTGAGCGGAAGAAAAGTTACACTGATATAAGATGAGGTAGCAATTCATTACTCAAATATAGTATATAAAGAATATATATATATATATATATAGGGAAATGATCTGATGCTGCTACTCATGCTATCCTCCATGTTGTACCCAATTTTTTCCAACGGGAACCACTGATCTTGAATCCAAACAGCTCATAGATCCTAGACCCTGTAAATTATCCTTTTTCAAAATATAAAGAAAACCCTGTGAATTATCAATTACCAGATTTCACTCCAATTTGAGTTGGACCCATTGTTGGATTCATTACAAATTGCATATGATAATTATTTTACGTTTGTGAGCATTAACAGCCTTGATAGTTCACAAAAGGACCTAACTCTGCCGGAATAAAAGTTAGTTGCTTTTTTCGAAAGATCTAAAGTTGGTTATTAATTCATGGGATATAAGTTCAATGAGCAGTTTGGATTTAAGAATGGTTGGTTCCAGAGAAATCCTTGTATCTAGCATGTGAGGGTAGCATCAAATTATTTCCCATGTAATACACACATATACAGGCAATCAGGAAAAAAACGAGTTCCATAAATGCCATGGCACTGTGGGCATCAAAGTGACTTGCCTGGTTCTCCAACTGACACTCTTCTTCCTGGTTTGAACCAGTTGCCTCCTGGACCCCTTTTGGAATAGACTCGTGGTAACCCAACTCTCCAGTTGTATTCACCTCCTCTCCCATTATAATATCCACAATACCATGCTCCGCCAAGAAGGCCTCCTCTATGGCCATCCGAAGTTCACTAGGCTTGCTCTTGAACAACTGTTTCTGCCCCTGAAACCTATGGAAGATGGGAAAAACCGTAAAAAATAATCAAAGTTAGGGGACAAAGTTCATATTGTGACAAATTTTATAAAATAAAATCTCTTCTAACTCATTGTCAAGCAAATGGAACTTCACACTGCACACCTATCTAAATAGTCAATAAATGGAAAGATCATCCCATCTTTCACCCATGCATAGTCCTGTTCACTAGCAAAAATTGAATAGTCAGAAAAAATTAAAAAAGAAAAAAAAAGATTCTGATTATCCACTAAAAATGGTCTATATAACTTAAGACGAGCACATGCAGCCATTCGATAGAAAGCATGCCCAGAAAAGAACAAATGTATAAACTACCAAGAAAGTATTTGGTGAATGGACATGGATTTAAATTCAAGAATGAAAAAGATTTGGAGGAAAAAAAGAAAAAAGAAACAGGGGTCAATGTGATCAGGATGAATGCAGTACCCTCTTGTATTTTCTCTTGTTTTTCTTTTTCCTTATTTTTGTTTCTTGTTTTCTTTTGTTTATGAGTATATTTCTCCTATACTCAGTTCCTTCTTTTTGTACTACTCTCTTATTTTATGGAATCTAAGCAGTTAATGTTTCAAAAAAAAAGTATCCTCTTGCACTTTGCACCTAGTCTAAACAAGTGGAGCTTAAGTTATAGACCCAAATCACTGATCTGATGGGCCTCCTGCCTCCACATGAACAAGTGATACTGCAAAATACAAAATCCAGATCCGTCTACTCACATATGCACTTCTTAACCTACTCATTTTACGCAAGAGAGTTGAATGGTTAGGATCGCCAAGCAAATAGTTTGGATACCTTGGTCTTCAAAATTATATATATATGTATATATAGCCTTTTGGGACATCCCATATCATGGTGGGAGACATGGGCCCAACTTAACATAAAAATGGCATATCAACAATATGGAACTAAAAGCAAAATGTATCCACATAGCCAGGAAACAACGACGCACTATAACTGAAGTAGTGAGATTTGCTGATATCAGGGACATGCACAGAACAGTAAATCACATGGATTACACTATATGACATTATTAGATGGTTAAAGACTTTTTTTGGCCTATGGTCCTAATTCAATTAACATACTGGTGCTTAATAAAATTTGGCCAGCAAAAAGTTTTTAATCTAGACATTCTACAGATTGGGCACCATGGATGCAGCATAGGTGCGTCACATCCATATTTTTTACATCATAAATGGACAGCCCACAATTTTAACATATTAGGCTGCAGAATGACTGATTTTGGCTTTAATCAAGATTAAATGGAGAAGTTGAACTCACAAAGCGGACCACAATTGATGGAGTAAGGCCCCATGTAGACGGGACAAGCCAACAGTACAATCAATGCGTGTTTATCATTTGCGGCCCCAACAGGTTGCAGGTTCAAGTTGTTTGGGCATCAAAAAGGCATTCAGCCTGCGGAAAACAATTTACTACGACCTAGATAAATAGGATAAATAGATTTGATAACGACAAAGGTGATGGCTATGAAATAAACTTATAAGTCCAGCGTCAAAATGGTCAGCCACATGTGTTCAGTAATACCATATTTTTTCTAAGCCAGGTTTAGATGAGGGGACTTGCGTGGAGAACTTCAAGTTCTGTAGGAAATTAAAGCTGCCCTTCTTTGGATAAGACTTTTGAGAGGAAGTCACAGTTTCCAATGAGCCAAGTTCCCATCTGGCATGGCAGAAAATTCATGAGAACTGATTTTGTTCTCTCTCCTAGTCTAAGTTTCCCTAACAACAACTTGTCCAAATTATTACCAAACAATAATAAAAAGTAGAAAGTAGAACTCCAATTTTCAAGTTTTCTATCTACAACAAGATAGAGCCTGCCTTTCGAGCTATTTTAGAACCCAGCAAATGGGTCCACTTGCCCCATCATAGCAATGGAATGGTTGTGGATGTGTCAAACATAATAGAAAGCCATTTTAGAATTTTTTACTATACTTGATTGTTACACATTTTTATTCACCTGATCTAAAGCAAATGAAATTAACACCCCCACAACTCAAACATTCAATCCCTTTGACTTATATTAGATGGCGAGAGAGACTTGAGAAGCTGATTATTTGTATTTGGTATATCCACAATCCATAATTTAAATAAGTGGGGCCAGAGGACCCTTCGTTGCCAAGAGTAATGCCAATGAAAAACGGCTAACTGCTGCAACAGACAACTGCCACGCTAGTGTACTTCTTTTAAGCACTCATCCAAAAACACCATACACAGGCCATAGAAAACGACTTTGGAGAAATTCTTTAAGAAAAGTGACTTAAACGAGAAACCAAAACAAAACGTGTTTATTTTAAAAAATATATTTGTTTAAAGAAAATTTGAATGTTTAATAAAAATATAAATTAATGAAAAGCTGAAAACATGTTACCCTTTCTCCATTTCTTGAGTATCCAAAATACATGACACAAATGGCTCCAGCAATGCAGCAATTCAAAACTGCTTCAGGAGCTTGCAATATTGGATCGATCACAGTTGCTGGCCAAGCAGGATACCTTTTCCCAGATTTTGCCCAAATAATATCGCCTGCAACGAACTCCTCCACTCTAAAGAAATCCCTTCTCCTTTCACTTTGTGCAGCTACATGATCCAAATGCTTCATGCATTCCACTATTTCCACATAATCCAGAGGTCTCTCCTTAATTTTCACCTCGTTCTCGTTGACTGACGTAACAGAACTACACTGTTGCTTTTCTCCTTCTTCCATCAATGTGAGGGATTCAGGTGTTCCGCTGGTGAAATCCTCCTTCTTGGATGTTTTTTTCGCCTTTTTGCACTCCCTAGCAGCGTTTCTGGAATTAGGTTTCGAATTTCCGTTCAAAATTGATTCCACTTCAATGAAGCAGTTCGATTTATTACTGCAGACTGACACAGCTCCCGTGCTACCAGAATGGCCGTGAATAATGGAATTGTGCAATTGCCTCTTGAATGATCCATCGGAAGAGAAGTCTGAAGCTCTGCCATCTGCACCATTGGCTGTCTGTAAGGAAGGCCCCATCCGTTTATGTGCAATTCCAATTTCCTT
The DNA here is from genome assembly GCA_022113865.1 of Chimonanthus praecox. Lineage (NCBI taxonomy): Eukaryota > Viridiplantae > Streptophyta > Magnoliopsida > Laurales > Calycanthaceae > Chimonanthus > Chimonanthus praecox. The sequence goes on from CM039094.1 coordinate 5,558,928, forward strand.
GACACCTATTGTTTCTGAGAGATTCCCCTTCCGTTTCTTCGGATTCCCATTTTCTTGGAAATCAGATTCGTTTTCGTCGGCTGTTTGCGACGAATTTCCCTTCCGTTTTCTAGGAATTCCATTTTCCTGGAAAGCGGATTCCTTAATCTTGCTGCGCTTCGGTTTCGGCATATTCCAAATCGACCTCCGTTTCGACAGGCGTGTCGCATATGGGGGAAACGGAAACCCCAACTTTTCTCCTTCCTTTCGAGTCGGCGAAAGAGAAATCTCACTGTTACGGTGCAAAAATCGCAGGCGAAAGGAAGGTGATTCACCGGCGAAACGAAAAAACTGAAATAAAAATGGTACGGTTAGTTGATCCGAGAATTCGGAGAATACTACGTCGGTGCCTTTACGCCTTCGCGTCTCTTTTCTGCTTCGAAAAAACCACCATCCGAACGGAAGAGATTTTGTCCCAAATTTGTGTGTACTGCGTCCTGTCTAGTCTATACCCTATAAACAAACGGCAGAAAGTCAAAACTCACTGTTACTCTTTTATGATTTTGTGGCTATTAATTATAACCAAGTATAATGATAAATTTATTCAAGGAATTAAATTTTATTTTCAAGTCTTTTAAGGCATTCTCTTATATAACGTGTTTGTTATTGTAAATAGAATTTTAAAGAAAATGGGACTTTGAAGGGAGTTTTTATAAAAAGTAAAAATGGTTTATAATTTTATTTTATTTGCCTATACTTGCTAAAAATAATTTATAATAAAAATGTATCTTGAATCATTAATACAAGATAATCATACTTAGTGTAATATTTATTAAATATTAATGAGAAATGGAGGCTAACAACAAATTATAAACTTATAAATTCAGGTTCAGAAAAATACATGGAGCTCTATCGAAATTTCAATAAAATTTCTCATCCTTGGATAAACATTTAGTTAGTTAATAAAAAATTTGGTCATTTTTCTCTAACTTAATCCACCACATAAGTCATTTTATAAGATTCAAAACGTGATATCTCACGCCTCTATCTCATAGACTCTTTTTTTTTTTCTACCTTTCCTTTTTAATTGATCATTTGAGCCTAACTCTAATGTGTCGTTTTGATTAAATCTATTAAAAAATTTATATTTAGTTATATAGTTTATTAAGATTTATTTTAACTAAATTAATTAAATAATATTTTGAAGATTGTTTAAATTTATAGATTAAAAATTAATTTAACATGATCATACTTTGATGAGTTTAAAAAATATTACTCGAGTAATTAAATAATTATAACTTTTATTAAGTCACATATTTAAATATAAATCTTTTTTATGAGCACTTAAATTTTCTTTTTTTGAACGGTGAAATTCATGAGCAAGTCAACAAATGAAATGGGTGTTGTGTGTCTGATGAAGCTCACCAAAGTAAACACTAATTCAGGGAGACAGTACACTTAAAAGATATTTTTAAAATTTTCTCTATAAAATTTAGATTGGTTTAATTTTAAAATTATAATTTTCAAAAATTTAAATATCAATGTAAAAAATATGACCAATTTTAAATAATTCTTGATTTAATGATGAGATACACTTGTAATGATTAAAAAAGAGACGCAAGTTAAAGGAGATAAGTGAATTTAAACACACAGTGCATTTTAGTCTCTGAAGGGCCCCACCTGTTTTTTCTTTACAGATAATTAGTTATGAAAAAGAGATAATTAAAGAAGACTGACAAATTCATTTAAAATAAAAAGATGAATCTTCTTTTCAATAAATGATCTTATTGCATTGGAGTGTCGGGTAGGACGTAGGCCTCACATCAGCCTCACTTGCACGGCTGCAACCCAGCACTCACTTGGTATAATTAAATTTCAAATTATAATTTAATGATAGACCAAATTGTTTGAAATGCTATTTTTTAGGGAGCACTTACGCACTTGAAGAAATTATAATTTTACTCCTGCATTTCTATTTATTCGAATGAATCTCATAATAACAGAAACACTGAATACTGATCAACCCATTCATTCGATCTATTCATTCGAATGATTTAAATAATAAGATTTATTTTAAAACTTTACACTTATTTTTTAAGTACTGTGTATTTCCAAAATTTCTCAAATTAAATATCTAAATTAATTAAAATAACCTGATAAAAATACCTTAACACTTAAAGGTCTTTTGACACTCCTAAATATTTAAAACACAGTATTTTACAAATAAGGGTATCCCTAGGGTGTGTCAAAAACACATTTGGAAGTGTCAAAAGACCTTAAAGTCTTAAGTTATTTTATCGGGTTATTTTAATTAGTTTAGATATTCAATTTGAGAAATTTTGAAAATACACAGTGCTTAAAAAATAACGGTCTATGTTTTAAAATATAGACAGCTATTTTTAAGCACTGTGTATTTTCAAAATTTCTCAAATTGAATATCTAGACTAATTAAAATAATATGATAAAAATACCTTAAGACTTGAAGGTCTTTTGACATTTCCAAATGTGTTTTTGACACACTCTAGGGATACCCTTATTTGTAAAATACTGTGTTTTAAATATTTAGGAGTGTCAAAAGACCTTGAAGTCTTAAATTATTTTTATCAAGTTATTTTAATTAGTCTAGATATTCAATTTGAGAAATTTTGGAAAGACATAGTACTTAAAAAATAAGTGTAAAATTTTAAAATAAATCTTATTATTTAAATCATTCGAATAAATGAGCCATTCATTCGAATGACCCATTCATTCATTTTGAATGAGCCTCATTCATTTGAATGAATGAGGCCCATTCATTTGAATGAATGGGCTGAGCAGTATTCCGTGTTTCTGCTCAGCCCATTCATTCGAATGAATTGAAATTATACTTGGATATTCATTTGAATGAATAACTCAGCCCATTCATTCAAATGAATTGAAATTATACTTGGATATTCATTTGAATGAATAATTCATTCGAATGAATGTCAAAATGAACTGGGCATTCATTCGAATGAATGGAAATGCGGAGGTAAAATCGTAATTTCACCCGAAAATACGATTTCGGGTGTGTAGAGGCAGAAAATCCGGGTGTGTGTAAGTGCTCCCATTTTTTATTTTCAAATCTAAATTCATTTAAATTAATATATATTTAACATAATTATTACTATTATTAAAATAGAATACAACCAATAAAAGTATTTATTTGATATTTTTATTTTACTTTAACTTTAAAAGTTAAAATGATTTAATTTAGACAATATGACAACTACAAAAATTTAACAGTCTAAATTTTCATTATGAAATAGCCTTTATACATGAGACAGATGTAAATTCATTTCTAGGTTTTAAATTAATCTTATCATCGTAGTTTTTGTTATTATTTTTTATTATTGGACGAAGAATTTGTATTAATTTATATATCATTAATGATTTTTTTTTCATCCCATTCAATGTCACACAGTCTTATTATGCAGTCTCAAGTTGAAAATGGTAGAAGAGTTTTCCTTCGGCTGCTCTTAAAATGATGGGCCTGGTTCAGATTTACTCGGGTTGACCCGAACCCGAACCCGAACCCGAACCCGAACCCGAACCCTTGAAATCGATGAATTAAGGACGTTGATCAGGGACAGGAACGTCTTTTTACGAAGCCACTAGCGAAAGGCATCAAACTCCCGCAGAAAAACAGAGAGAGAAGTTCGCACGTTTTTATTGAAAGCGTTAAATCAAAGAAGGCGTTTAATAGCTGCGGCGAAATCCCTAATCAAGGTATCACTCTCTGTCTCTCTCATTCAATGAGCCTTTTCTGTTACTTGTTCCTTTCCATGTCTTGAATCCTTTGATTTTGGTGAAAATTCAATCATTTCTAAGCTTTCCTCCGAATCAATTCATTTTCTCGTTCTAACACTCGTAGTATAAAGTTTGTGGGGTTATTGTAATGGAGTCTGTATTTTCTGCCTACTGATTAACATTGTCAGGGGTCATGTTCTTGATGAGGATGGTTCATAGTAATACTGTACGTGATCGGATGTACTTATAATTACTATTCAGCTTTGATTTGAATATATGGGCAGACTGGACGGTAAATCTGTGGTGTTTGTCTTGGCATGAAAGTAAATCGGCCTGTGATTTGGTGAGATCACTGTTGCCACCTATCTGGTATATCAATAGGTTAGATCATGACCACTGGCATCACCATGTTGTCCTTGTTATCGTTGATGACATTGTCATTATCTTGTGGTCTCAAGGAGGAGGAACTATTATACCAACCAACATCTAATTTTAGTACGGTAGAATCCCCAGATGGAACGTCAAATGAGTAGTTGTCCTTTTTTTTTAAAAAAATGTTTGGTCATTTATTCACTGTGATTTGGGAATTAGGATGCATCTAAACATACCCTCTGACATAAAATTAGTGGATGTCCGTTAAATTGACTGTATAGGGGAAAAGTTCACTGGTAGGTTGGTTTTATACTTTTTATGTTAAAAAATCACTTAAGACTGTTTTGTTCCTTTTCTCTTTTTATGTTTAGTCATGGGTATTGATAATTCACTTGTTTTCCTTTGTTTTATCCTTTTATTTCATGGAGCACTTAAAGAGTCTATCTTGTGATCACTGTCAGTTTTACTCTCTCAGTATGTACTTTTATGTAAACCAATTAGCATTGGGTCTTTAATCTGTTATGCTTTTGGGTGCCATCAGAATTGCATCAAGTCAATAAATGTGACCTGATCCGCAAAGCTGCTATTTGTTTAATGTCTTGGTGGGACATCTTTCTGATCGTCCATTTGGGACAGCAATTAGATTGGCTTGAATCAGGACAGATTCTTCTTTTGTAGATTGGCCCCAATTCTATGTAGATATTTGGCTCCAGGAACAATTTCGAGGGGAGAGGAAACAATATGTCACTCAGCGTGTCCCCCAATTTTTGTACTGGCCCATTTGTATACTGAAATGAACAATCATTTCTCTTATCAAGATATTTAAACTGCTTGCAACTTGGGTACATCCAAATGGACTGTAAGGGCTGCTTGTTTTTTTTGGCTATTTCTGATTGTCAGATCCTCATGTTCTTATCTTGTGGTGTTTCACCACTGTTTGGCTCCTGCTATGTGCCCAAGCCCAAGATCTTGCTTTCTGTATTCTGAGGTCTGAAGTTCCAATCTAGTTACTGTTTTTCCAGAATCGAGGCCCCTGCATGAGAACAGCCTGTTATATTGTCTGGACTATGCATGATCATAGAAAAAGCACGGGGTTTTTCTCTGTCTCATCTGTGGATGGTTGTCTATGCCTACTTGCATGTCTTAGCTCAAGAATCAAGACTCATCAACCCTAACGAGAATCGTAGGCATTTTAAATTGCTACACGTTTAATTTAACTTAAAAGTAGGGCATAAACTCCAATTTACAGAAAGTCACTTGTGAGCTTGGTGACTCCCGCAGTTTGTTAAATGTAAGAATATCATATACTCATATGGACCCTTTGCATGTTTAAAAGAAGACATGATTTTTCGTGAGGACAACTGGCCAAAAAAGCTTCTTTCCTGCAAGGCTGCAAGACTTGATTCATGACCCAAAAAACCTTGAGAGTAAGATGTTTGAGTCACATTAATATTTCTCAACCCTCAGCAAGTCAGTGGTATCATGCTGGAATGAGACATGCTGCTCTTCATTTGCCATTGCAGTACATGGTTTACAATTCAATGTATGCAAAACAAGACAATACCTGAAGAAGTGAAGAATGTTATCTTATGTGATATTTTGATATCATTAGAAATATGATATTTCATTATCAGTGCTCACTGGTATGGAGATGTGAGAGAATGATGATGATGGAGACCTGACCTGAACCGGATTCAGGGTCCTCCTATCTTCTCCCAGATTGGCTCACTTCTGGGGAAAAATACATAGATTTTTTAATGGAGAGCTGTCACAGGATCAAACATATCCCTCATTAGTAGCCCCAGGCTAGGCCTTTTCGGGTTTTTTTCATATTAATAATAAGAATTATTTCAGTAATTTATTACAAAAGTAAGAGGCATGGATATTACAAGATAGATAACTAAGTTACATTATTGTTATAATTATTTGAGGTGGATTTCTGATTTTTCTTTACAAAAAAATTCATTTCTTGTTGAAGTTCCAAAATAGCGCTTAGACAATTTATGATGGTATGGCAAGATTTGACAAGAGCCTATGGTATGGTTGGTAAGTGTTCCAAGTTACGACAAAAAGTTGTGGATTCGAGTCATGTCACTATCTCAAAAAAAAAAAAGGCATGGCAGGATTTTGTTTTTTTTTCCCGAAACTTTTTTTTTTGTAAGACCAAGGTGTCCAAGCCTCTTAGAGAACCTGACTACTTCTTGGAGCATGTGCAAACCTCCCTATCCACACACGGGGTAACACTATCGGGAGTGGCATTTTTGTGTTGAGAGTGACTTGAACCCAAGACCTCCCACATCTCAGGCAGGTTCTTGACCGCCAAGCCAACCCACACGGGTTTTCGGGAAACTTGTTATGCCATGCTATTGTCATGATATGCATGCATTGCTATTGGTGAGGCCCCTTCATATTTCAGGTTTGGTTCCAAATGTATGTTACAGACTTACACATGCATAGAAACATGGATGGGCGTCTAAGAGGCAAGACATCATGTTCGCACACATGGGCTGTTGAGCACAAATGCCTGGGTGAGAACTTGATAGGATCCAGAGTATACGTTCATGTATATAGACCCTCCATGGGGAGTGCTTTTTTTCCCCTAAAATTATATCATCAGCTTGTTGTATGAATACAGTTTTGCTTTCTCCCATTGAAAGTTAATCTCTCTCTCCCCTGGTGATCGCTTTACCTCACAGCCCAGCGTGACAAGAAACCCATGCTGCCATTGTTTTTCATTTCATCTGCTCTAGGATGGCTTTGAGTTTACGGTGCTCAAGGTCTTTCAATTTTCCTTTTATCTACTCTCTCTCTCTGGGGATGACTTTGCCTTATAGAACCCAGCGTGACAAGAAACCCATGCTCCTATTGTTTTTCATTTCATTTATTCTGGGATGACTCTGAGCTTACAGTGTACAAGATCTGTTAAGATTCATAAATGATTCGATCACATGCATAGGAGGGGCCAGGCTAGTGGGACCCACATAATTAGGTAGTTCTTAAAGTAGAATTAGTTTTTTGTGGATTTTATCTAAATTAGGAGTTGCTAATTTTGGACCATGGAATCTTTACGGCTAAGTTTAGATAGTTAGGATTGAATAATTTTATTAGAATAGATTTTTTTTTTTTTGAAATTCTTATTGGAGAAATTTTAGGGCCTAGACTTGTGGATCAAGTCATTGTATTCTCTATATATGTTTTGTATCAATAAAAGAAATTAATCCCAATTCTCCAAATCGTGAATCATTAGTTCTTTTTTATCTCTCATCTCCACATCATTTTTCATGGTTGTGGGTTCTCAATTTGGGTTTAGAACCATGTCTTATTACAAGCCAGGTGCATGGTGTTGAATGCATGCAAGCATCAGTGTGGATTCAATGGACAGATTGCTTCTCTCTCCATGGTTGTTTATACAAATTATTTTCTTTTATTACTTTTGCATGACTACGAGAATCGTAGAGGGCTTAATGTATTTCTACATGTATGGAAGTTGTATGTGAGTGCAGTTGATGGGTATGAGTTTCATTTTTTAATTATTTACATGAAAACATCAATGTAGAAGATTGGCATCAGAATAATCCTCAACAGAACCCAATGACCATATTTCTCTATTTCCTCTCCCCCAAAATGGAAAAAGATGCTACTGTTATTTTTCAAATTTCAATTTAATAGCCTACTTTCAAAATTTTGATATCTTTTTGAAGACAGTGTTGGTTACTGCTTACAGCAGGTGTGGAATGTGGATGGAGGTTTTGGTCTGCCATGATCCATGCATTTTGGTGATAGATCTGTAACAAGTGATATTCAAGGTGAAAACTAATATTTTGCTGCTATAGATTTTTTTTAAAGAAAAAATACTTTTTTCCCTTTTTAAAATTTTCTGGTTGCAACAGCAGTAGTTGAAATTGGCATTTAGTTTTAAATCATGTTCAAATTTTGTCTCAACATTTTCTTTCTTCAGGAAGGAAGATTTAATGGATGATGGTCTTGGAAAAATAAAGATTTTTACTGACTACTTTGAAGATTCGACACCAGGAAAGGTTTGTCTTCCATCGCCCAGTTCTGCCAGCTCAGAGGCAACTGATTCTCCTGTGAGGTAGTATGGTTTATCACTATTTCTATGCGTTTGATTTTCTGTGTCATCTTATGATATAGCATAGTGATTCAAATCTTCCATGAATTTATGTTATATAGGTCTCGTGGTCGTTTATGGGCCAGAAGGAAGTTAAGGAGTGCTACATCTATGTTGAAATTGATCAGTCAACCGAGGCTTCGACGGGGTTCTAGCAGCGGCAATGAGAAGGTTATTATTGAGGCTTTAACTTATTTACCTGTATCCATTGGTAGTTCTTAACAACCCAATAATGGAATCATGACTTTGACTTATAGGTTGAACTGACTGCTGCAGAACTAGAATCTCTCCATTCAAATATTGTTGATGTAGATCAGAGGGAAGCTTACCTGAGGGCCCAGTAAGACCTGATGTACTCTTTCCACCTCCACCACATGTTACAAGCACATATTCCATGTATCCATATTTAGTTTTGTCATGGAGGTGTCATGCTCCATTGATAACATTAGGTTGGGTGCCGTTCTAGTTTTGAATTTTCTGTGTAGGCATGCTATGTTTGTATGCTTAAGGAGTGTCTTGAAAGAGGCTGGAGAGTATTATATCCTGCATTGATTTTGCAGTATATTAACATGACCTTAAACTTTCTTGCTTCTGACATGTATGTAAAATAGCTTCCTTTGAAGAATTGACAAGCTATAAATACAAGGTATTAGGAGGAGAGGGAGGTCATCAGAAACTTTGACGGAAAGAATGGAAACAGGTTATGGTTTATGATAGCGTAGAATGGAAAAGTGGATCTCAAAAAGACTACTCTAGATAGATGGGATTGGTGGTGGTGGCAGTGGTGGTGATGATGTAGTAGCAGTTTCATTGTGAGTGGACCTACAGTTGTGAGTCCATCGTGTTATAGTCTCAGTTCAGTTGCTTAATTTTTATGTTGATTTGCAGTTAAAACAAAGGAAAGAAGAAGAAAAAACTGTCCGTTTCCAAAATTCAGAAAGACATTTCTACATCTGGTAAAAAAAATTGTAAGGACCTTAGTGTAGCCAACTAGAATTGCTGAACTTTAGTAACTTGACACTATACATGTTATTTATGAATTGCACCCTGGTTTTAGTGCCTGACTTGGTCACTATACCAATCCTGGTATGACTTGGTCTGGTTGGCTTACTCTTGTATCTGTGCAGGTATGGGGCAATCTATAAATAAAACAAATGATAGTATTATTGACAGGGATTCGGCTATCCTGGTTTAACACCTAAACATGCATGACAGTAAAACTGACCAGTTCCTAAATACTACATGAGTACATGGTTCTATTTTCATGTGTAAGATAATAATTCAAGGAGCTGGTGAATTTATCCTGGTTTATATGTTATTCTTCAGGCTTTGAAGTCATTACTGATAATTTTGGTTCTATATTAGGTGATTGTACAGTACTTTGGTAAACTTGTCAACGATTGCATCAAATTTATATTTATAGCGGTCGTACCTTGTTACCCCTTGATCCTGAGATTTATCTTTGTATGGTAAAGCTATGACAATCTAAATCTATTCCGAGTGAATAATCGCATTTTTAAGGGTGTTTTTTTTTTTTTTTTGTCTATTCAGGTTGGAACATCTTGATGAACTTTTGAGGTCCGCCCATTTTTTTGGATATTTGTACATTCGAACTGTAATGGCTCATCTCCTTTCCCTTGATGTACATTTTTTAATGGCTTTTTCTTGATTCAATCGGTTGTCAGTTTTAGTTTATGAAATGTTTTGCATACAATTTCATATAGTTTTTTTTTTAATTATTTTTTCTTTAGAGATGGACAGCATTGCCAGGAGAACCACCTATAGATGATGGTGATGTGGATGACTGGCTTCCACGCTTCGTTGTTCTTCATGGCTCATGTATCTTCTTTCACTTTCGGTCTGCAGGTAATCATCCATAACAATTTTGATAAACAAACACAAGGCTACTGGCCACATAAGTATTCCTTGACTATTACTCATAATTTTAATGATCTTTAACTATGAGATATATCCATATGTCCTTTGGCACATAAGCCAACCAATCAGAGAAGCTGTTTTCTGACATCAGCAATAATTGAATATGAGATATGGTTGGAGCCTCAGGCTTTCAGGCTTGAGCATATTTAAGCCTGAGCCTGATTTTCAGTCCGGCTAAAATTTTATTTTGGACAGCTATTTTCTTCAGTTTGGATGATTCGGGCTTTCGTGCTTATTCCCATCCCTAGTTGGTGTTGGTGCCACCAACCATTGAGGGAGGGTGATTTACATACATCCACATGTGCCTGAGATTGGGGTTACTTTGCAATCACCATTGCCATTATTGTTAGTTACTTGATGTAAAATAGCTAAAATACTCTAGCTGCAATTTTTATGTTGGAATATTTGCATTTAATACATTAGGAGTGTCGTTTTACTTTCCTTGCCACCCATGTTTCAGAGATGACCCTGGCTTCCTATTGAAGTATGTTTGTTCAGCCTTCTGGTTGGTTCTGGTCTTGTACAAAACAAAACTCAGGTTGACCCTTACAAAATAGCAATTTTACACTCTTTCTCATTGTTGACAAGAGAAATGGCTCCCCTCTTATGCCATCTATCCATTGTAGAGTCATTCAATGTAAAATCTATTTAGCATTTGCATTTTATTCATGCATGAGTTTTCAGTTCATTTGAATGATGTGCCCCATTGTATATGGAACACCATAATCATGCTAATTGATCAGTTTGGTAGTATATCATCATCATTAAATGCCAAATTCAATGTTTTAAAAACCGAATCAGTTTTTTTTTGAAACGGTAATAAATATTTTCATTCAATAGAATAAGGAGTACAAAATAGAAACCGCCTTGTATAAGAGGGTTATACAAAGTAAAATAGAAGGTACAAGACAACATAGTAAGAGGAGCATATGTGAACTGCCCCAAAGAGAGAGACTAGTAACCACAACCTCGTACACCCAAGGCAAACACAAAATCAGAAAAACTCCAAAGCCAGATGTCACTTTATATCACACCAATCTTAGCCAAGAAGTCAGCTATACTGTTTGTAGAGCGAGCTACATGTGTGAAGCTGATTGTTCCATGACAACTCAACCTACTAATGTCCTTAAATGTTTACTAGTGTCCATGGGAGGTCCTTTATATTACTGGCCCAAGTAATGACATTAGTAAAATCACTTTCGATAATAAGGTTACTGGACCCAAAAGTAGACAAGATCTGGAGAGCTTCCTAATCACTCTCAATTCCGTCTCATTTGACTCCGTGTGTCCCAGAGGTTTAGAGAGAGCAAGTACAATTCTGCACCTATCATCATGGGCTACTCTCCCCATCCTTGCAGGCCCAGGTTTCTCTCTCGCTGCCTCATCAATATTAAACTTCCAAAATCCTAAGGCAGCTTTTGTCCACCTCACTTTGGGTTTCCTACTACTCCTAATCCTCTTCATGCACCTTTCCCATGATCTATAGAAGTCCTCTGTGAATAATCCAACAAATTCCTTGCATAGGGAGAGCCAACCTATAAGATGCCACTTAACCTTTTCAAATACCTCTCCTATGTTCCTCGCCTTACCCTCAAAGACTCTCCCATTCCTCTCTCCACATTGCCTAGAAGACAATTGCTGAACCAATCTCCATGCTACCTTGTTTCTTCCTAGAAAGGGGCCTCTAAACCATTCGGAAACCATAAGACCGACCCCCCCCCCCCAAAAAAAAAAAAAAGGTTCATGAACATCCGAACAAGCTCAAAAACAGGCACTAGACATCCCCTGTGAACCGACACCTACACAACAAATGATCCACTGACTTGTCAATCTCACCACATAAAGGACATAACTCCAGTATGCCTCTTCTCCTGAGATTACATCTGACAGAAATCTTTCCCTTCAAAACAGCCCACATAAATACTTGAATCCTAGGAGGGACCTTATTATTCCAGACAGACAAACAAGGTGGCAGTTGATTTAGCTTTGCAAAGTACGACGTCCTCAAAATTGATTTCACAGAAAAAATCCCTGACACATCATTAGACCAAATCCATTTGTCCTCCTCATCTCGACACAATTGATTATTCTCTAGGAGCCTTTCCAAGGTTCTGAGTTGCTCCACTTCAAAATCCCTAAGGGCTCATCTTAAGGATATGGACCACTGTGGTAGACCATTGATCTCAATATAGTACTCATTAATCAAGGCATCCTTGTTTGGGGCCGCTCTGAATAGCCTAGGGAATGCTTCACTAAGGGGCCTCTCTCCCCGCTATTGTCCATTTAGAAGGAGACTCTATTGTCTTTACCCACCAACACCCTGATTCTTTCACAATGATTTCACCAATCTTACCCACACCATTCCTTAACCTAACTAAGGCTCTCACATCCAAAGAACTCTCCCTAGCAGCCCTACTCCCTAAATGCCAACCTCCACAAATCCAGGCTATTCATATTGATTTTTAGAATAGGAGGTGCAAATTGGGATTTCCCCAAGTTCACCAAGGACAACGAGGCATTGCCTTCAGCCTAGGTACGACTGTGGGGACGACTCCCATGTTCATACTGAGTAGAAGCTTTGTCTTCATTCTTCTTCTGTTTTTCTCAATTGATTTTGTTCCTCCTCATCAGAAACCCCCTGACCTCCCATTCTTTCCATACAGAGGGAGCTACCAGTGTTGTTATCCTCCTTCCACGAAACCAGCCACCATTTGAACCTAAAATGGCTCTAGAAGCTGCGCCTTCCCCCACCATTCTCACAAAAGTAAATCTCTAACCTTTCTGGTTTCTCTTTTCTGGAATCAGAACCCATGAACTGAAAACCTCTGTCAACCAATTCCTGGTAGCAGAATTCGTTATTTCTCCACGAAAAGGGTGACCAAAGCTGAGTTTTGTTGCTTCCTCTACCTTCTACTGATGACGTCCTGCCACCCTGCTCCTTGGCACCATGATTCTCGCCCCATGCTCACTGGAATCCTCTGTCGAGATTAGCTTCCTGCCCTTGCACTCCTCTCGCACTCATCCTCTCTGGTTACCGATCATCGAATTGTTTATTAAACCATTGTATTTAACAATTAGATTTAATTAGGTTCAACTGCTAGGTCAAACCACTTGAACCGTGACATTAATATAACATCATAATAATATAATACATTGTTATATTTAAAAATAAATTACTAAAAAATAAGAAAATTTGAAAATGTCATTTCAACCATGATGCTATAATAGAAAACACTGAAATGTGCCATTTTCAGTGAAAAAGAAGAGAAAAATAAAATAAATAAAAATAATAATAGTTTTTCAAACAACCGAATCGCCTCAAGGACCAAATTCCTTAGGGACCAGTTTAGGTCCAACTAAGTCGAACCGTACCGTTTGATTAAGTTTTTAAAACACTAACCAAAATTCCATCTATCTGGGTTGGCTTCAGTTTGATAGTATATCTTCTCTTGTAATTTGAATTCCTAACCAATCTCTTCTTACCCATCCATTTGATGCTCCAAATTTATGCGGATATGATTGTCCTATTGGCATGAGCTTTAGGTATGCTTTATCCTTAGTGGGGCACAACTTGAATGGTCATGTTCATATACCACATATACAGGCTGAACCTGCTGCAGTCCATATCAAGACAGGCAGGACTTTTTGGATTTTTGGGTTGAACCCAGCCTATAGATGGAAGCAGGCTACCGTTAAGCGGGTCTAGCCTGCTCCAAGCCTCTCATTTTGCTGGGCTCATTGTGACTTTAGGTTTTTAGGCCAAACTTCCATCCCTAGCTTCACTGGAAAATGAAAAATTTGGCAGATGCCACATTTTTTTCATTCTTCTCCTTTCACTTGTTCAATTCTTTTATCATCAATTACTCCAACAAACCTAATGAAGTATCTACATTTTTCTCTTTTAGTGCCATCGATTGCAGAGTGAACCCTCATACCTTATCCTTCTCCTGTAAAATGTTCTTGGGCTTACATAATTTTTCTCATAAAAAAAAAGGAAGAGAGAAAAAACAGAAGTAGAATAATGAAGCTTCTTGCTATACATGTGAATCTGGTGATATACTCTCTCTCTCTCTCTGATGCAATCTTTTTAGGTGAATGGAAGCTTTTTGTCCATTAGGCGCTTTCATAAGTATTTGCACTATTGATCTTAGTGCATTCTGAATCATCTGTTGCAGACATTGGTCCTCAAGATTCCACTTTGCTCTCTGATATTGTTGAGCTAGGATCACTACCTACCTTCTTACAAGATCAACAAACATGTTATTCATTTTATATTTTAACTCGTCAAGGACTACGTTTTGAGTGCTCAAGTCTTTCTAAAGTACAGGTACTCTCTCTCTCTCTCTCTCTCTCTCTCTCTCTCACACATATGTTTTTGCATATGTTCCATTCCATCATGTGACACGAATCTGTCAAACAATCTTGAATATTACTCAATAAAGATGTGGATGGTATCTCTCAAAATAAATACACAAATAAGGATGTGTTGGAACATGCACTGAACATCATCCTTCTATCACCTTCTTCCCAAGTTTATAAGTGCTTTCACTATAACTACTCATTAAATTTCATTAACTTTAAAAATTGTGGGTGCATCCTTTTTTCTTAACTTCAAATTTTCATGTGCCATCCCGGTTGCCTGCCACTAGTGCATTTCTTTGGTCTACTTGAGTAACTGATAGACTTGAGTCACTTGACAGCGTGAGTTTTGTTTCCTCTCTATGTTGGCTTTAGCTTCCCTCTATGACCTATCCTAATATGAGTCTTTGATGTCTATGAGCGTAGTATGATGGGGATTGGGCAGTTATGCCCCTATCGTCTAGTGGTTCAGGACATCTCTCTTGCAAGGAGGCAGCGGTGCCCTGTTAGATGCTCATCACCAGTGCAATTTGTTTGGTTTCTTTCACTCCTTTAGATCTGGACTCCTTTAAAAATAATCAATTTGGGTCTTACCCAAATACATTTGCTCATTTAATTAAATTGATTGACCCATTTGGCAAACCCATTTAAACACCTTCACAAAAAAACATAAGTAAAAATATTTTTAAATAAAAAAACCTTTTAAAATGTGCCAAACTATGATTTTTCACTAGTGGCTGCTGGGCATGATGATGGTGGGTGTTGCGGCTCCCACCACAATCACATGCATTTGTGAAAACTGGCACTTGTTAACTTGAAAGCTGTTTGTACTTGGTAGGAAAATGCCTACAGTGCTGCTGTAAAAAATGAATCAAGAATAGAAAGCAATCAAATGCAGCGATATCTGTTTTGCTTGGTTGATCAGTCTGTTTTATTATGTGAGACAAGGGTGATCTGGTTAGTTTTCTGTGGAGACTACCATGAGTAGCTAAAACAGCTTTATGCAAGTCAAACTCTTACCACGAGAAATATGTGATGTTTTACATGGCAAAAGACAGGTCCTGGGCAGGACCCCTTCTACACATGGTTGCTTCCATTCAAGGTGCTGATCAGCCTGTGGACTGAACCCAATACTACACTTTTACTCAATTCTTTATTTCATTAGTTCCAATTAGAATTCATCATTATATATGGATATTCTCCGGAATTGATGGTCCTCTTTTGATAATCAAGATGAGAAATCATTGCATTTTGAGTTTGCTTGCATCCTTTTCACTACTAATGCAATTTCACTAAAAACAATATATATATATATAATATATATATATATATATATATATTAACAACAACATTGTATTTTGAGTTTGCTTGCATCCTTGGGCAATTTCACTAAAAGGAGCTTCATTTGCTTGTTCTAAGAAGTCGACTTTCTCAATCTATTGCATGTGATCAGAAAGTTGTGCCGTGCCTTGGATTGTCTTCATCTTCATCTCCAATTTGATGTTTCTGTGACAGGTGGATTCTTGGTTGGCAGCACTAAGCACTGGCTGCAATTTGGATCTGAAGCCACTTGCAAACTCAGTTAAACCATAGCTCATCCCGATAGTTATTTGTTGTAAAAAAATTAATGCAATATAATCTATCATTGTTGAGTATATTTTTCTAACATTCTTTTGCTGAATTGGGTTGTCATGTTGCTGTACATGCTACATTGTGTTTTTCAGCCCAGAAGAAACTGGGGTGGACTATAATCAGGATTGTTCACAACTGGGCCCTACCTTAGATTCTGGATACAATATCAACATTGCATTCACTGGTCAAACTAACCATCCGAATATCCGTTCAGCGGTTGGGTAACTCGTTTCAAATGGATGTTTAGATCAGAAGGCAATATTCCATCACAAGCAAAAGCTTTTCACATAATGCTTAGGATCATCTGATAAAAGCATCATCTTCAGCTGCACCTAACCCATGTATGAGTGCTGCTTACAAATTTCTATAATCTAAGTAAAGATGTAATCAATGACAAATTTCACATCATATATTTCTACTATTTATAAATAATGGTATGGAAGTCGTATAGACTGAAATTTTGAGCAACTAGTGGCTGTGTTTAGATGAGAGGAGAACATGAAGGAGGGGGTTCTCCATAGACAGAAATATTTTAGAAATATCAGTCAATATTTTTTAAAAATGCATGTTTCGGCTTGGTATGGACTAAAAAGTTCAGTCGAAGTTTCAGATTTTGACCCAAATTTGTACTGAGTTCAATCCTGGACTCAACCTTGGGCCATTTATAAGGCCTGTATGTGTTCATTATAGGTCATTCCAGGCAGCCTAGGTGTAGACATCTAGCGAATCAGCCAGATGCCCAAGGAAGCTAGGGGTCCAAGCTCCAGGCCTGGTTGTCTCATTATTATGTCCAAAAAAATTAGGCCAGGCCAGTTAGGATCACTTAAGCCCAAATCTCAGGTACTAAGCTCAAGTCGTCCCAAAGAAAGCGTTGCCATAATAGCAAGCCAGACATTGTGGACTTGCAGCTCCCTTTAGTTAAGTCCTAAGGCGGTTTGACTTGATCCAGTTCCGAATAGCGAAAGGGGTAATCGACAAATTAGTGAAACTTCAAATTCCTATTGCATGGTTTTGCATTTCACATGTAATTTGCATGCATGGATTTGGATGAACACTTGGGCCTGGGTTTGGGCAATGTTGGGCTTAGATTTGGGTCAAGCCTGGTAAATGTATGGACTTGGATTTTCAGGTTTTTAATTGGATCACTTGGGCCAAACCAATTTTTGATAATGGTTCATTAGGCATGATGCTTCTATCACATAGTTGGTAGAGCTCAATTTCAGAACTACAAAAAATTTCATGTTTGATTATTATTAGTATTAGATGGATAGATGTTATGAAAAATAATCGATCAAATTCAATTATAAGTGCCATCTCAAGTGAATGATCAAAATGACTTTGATGATATACAATGACAATGGAATCGAAGAAGTATCATGCTAAGCAGACATTGTTGAGTCACAAAGTTTTTATAATTTAGTTTGAATTAACTAAAAGTTCACAATAGAATAGACTCTAGTGACATATTTATTCAATGAACTGGTTTAAACTAGATAAATAAATAACCAGGGTCGGCCCTGAGATTTCAGGAGTCTTTGGCGAGTTTTTAAGATGGGGCATTTATATACTCACAAAAAATAAAATCACACAATTTTTTTTTTATAATGTGTGAAACTAAATAAAATATCATAATCAAATTTATAAGAAAGTATTATTTAAAATTTATTCTTATTTTGAGATGTAAAATTACTAATTAAATTACTATATTCAAGTTTTTTTAACATTTATTTTTCAATAAATAAGATAGATAATCTATTCAATCTTTTTTGTGATATTGTAAATCGAATATAAGATTTTATCAATTTTAACTTTGAAAAACTTATTTCTGCATAGGTAACTGTAACTGGTATAATCAACATTATTTTATAAGCAATTCATGCATTTGAAAAACAACAATTCATTCTTTTTATATAATTTGGCAATTAATTCTTTTGGTACTGCATTTTTTATTATATTCGAGTGTGACACTAATGCAAATTCTTATTTGAAATAAATATATTATTATTATTTTAAATTTTCAATTTTCCTGTATTTTTTAAAAAATTAAAAATTAAAAAATATCTTAATTATAATGATTTATACTTATATATTACTTCTAATAAAATCTATATTGATCAAATGAATAAATTTATATTTTTTCATCTCTTCAAATTTTAAAAGCTTTAAATTATTTTTAATTCAAAATTATCTAACTCAATATAGATTTATCTCTCTTTATTTAGATGATAGATATATTTTAAATGATTCTTTATTAATTAAAATTATTTTATTATTATTATTATTATTATTAAACTCAATAAAATGAGGATTACAATAATAATTATTATGATTGTTACTATCATTATTTTAATTTTTTAAGAAACCTACGTTTTAAATTGAGTAGAAAAATTATCAATATATAAATTTTCAATTTTAAGTGTTCTAAATTTGAAATAGTTAAAAATAGTCAAATGATTTCAACTAGTATTAATTCAAATTATTGTTATTTTTCATTATTATTATTAAATAACTTGATAAAAATAAATAACAGTATTATTATTATACGCAGCCTAGATTTGAACCCGAGTTCTATATTTATAAAAAGACCATTCTAACTGACTGGGTAAAAATGAATTTGTATTTTAATTATACATTATTAACTATTTAGCATATAATAAAGGAACTTATGGACTTGGAAGCCTTATTTATTTGGGTCCCCTAGGCGACCGCCTACTTCGCTTATAGTCAGGGCTGGCCCTCTAAATAACCTATCAATTAAGTTGTTTATATCAAATAGATGGGGATATTTAAGTGAAGAAACTTGATGGAAGTATTAAAATCTATATCTTAATTTATTAAAACTAATAAAAATAAAATGACATTATTATTCAAATCTGACTCAGTTTTATTCGGTGAGAGTTTTGAGTCAAAAAGCTCAAAAAACTTATTCGAGTTCAGCCGAAGTACCTAGGCTCGAGTCAGGCCGAACTGCACACCAAAGGAAAATGCAATACACAGAGGTAGCACATAAATTTTAGCTCTCGCACATGAAGTGCCCAACATGCCTTTCACAAATGGGAAAGGGACGCGTAGTTCTACAATTTTATAAGCTCCTGAGTCGTATGCTACCGGTCTTCCCCTTATATATTGGGGTCGCCTCTCGGCCCGAATCATTCACACATTTCATATCCTTCGTCTCCTTGAGAAAGAGACCTCAACTTTGCTTGCGGAAACCCTAGATTAAGTTCGACCAAAGACTTTGAATCTCGATTTCTTGCGTTCTCTCTTCTGTGAACCGGTAAGTTCGTTGTCCTTCTTCTGCTTGTTCTTCATCATCTTTTTTGTTTGATTCTCGAATTATTATTATTATTTTCAATTTTTTGGGAATATGTTGAAATCTTTTGTCTTGTGACACTGATAAGATATCTATCGCCGGTAGATGGTGCATGTAGATTTTTGTTAGGGAATGTTTTTATTTTGTTTTCGTGTCAGTTATTTCCCAAGAAGTACAAAAGGAGGATAACATGTAGTATATGGCAAGGCAAGTGGGTGGAGGTGGACCATTACAACAACATCCAATCTTGTTCATGGAGACTCAGGTTACTAAAAATCAGTTCCATGAGATATTGCTAGCATATTAGCATTATTTAACTAAGGAAGTGTTTTGTGGAGCCGATTTTTGTTACATAAGGCACTTGTGGTTGGACTGTTGGAGAAATGAACTGACACATGTTTCTCAAGGGTCCAATTCTATCTATTTGTGTGGAATCAATTCTTCGTTTTGAGGTAAATCTCATGGAGAATTGATTCCACACAAATAGATAGAATTGGACTCTTGAGAAACATTGATTCCACACAAATAGATAGAATTGGACTCTTGAGAAACATTGATTCCACACAAATAGATAGAATTGGACTCTTGAGAAACATGTGCACTTGTTGAAGTGCCTAGTAAAAATCGCCTCCACAGAACACTTTCTTAGTTAAATAATGCTATCAACATCTCATGGAGCTGATTTTTAATAAACTGAAACTCCTTCAAATTATGAACAAGATCTCATATTGTTGTACTAGTCCAGTTCCACCCACTTGCCTAGGCTTATTTCTAAATTGAATTCCAACACTAGAAATACAGGTCTTAGGTCAGGTCTGAAAGATTGTTAACACTGATTTGAGTTGTTAAATCATCCCATATTTTTGGGAAATGTCAGGGAATTCAAATAAAGTCTTAGCTCTTTGGTTGAAATCTAATTCTAAGACCAATTGTATCTTCTTATGTATCCTCACATGAATGTGCAAACTCTTTTTTTTATTCGTATTCAACAATCTTAATAACACTACTGTGTGAACCTGTAATTTGATCAATATATAGACTTAACAGGGTTGGCAGAGCTTGGTATTGGAAATGATTGGTGTGGCCTCTGCAGGTTCAATATTTGGGTCTTTGCTTTTCTGAAATGTTTTAGAAACACTATTTGTAATCATGATGACTATCGGTGTCTAGGGAAATCTTGAATAGGTCTTGATATTTACAATGTTGGTCTTGGACGGAGTTTATTCTTTTCAGATTTAACTAATAATTATTTTTTTCTGAAAAATTAGTAAGGTTAAAAGCCTTCAACTTTTTTATATTTAGAATCATGCATTAGTTGTCTGTTAGTCATGTGTGTCATCACTTTCTCATTGCCTTTGTGTGTTCTATGTGTGCATGTCCATGCCTTACTTCCATAGTTTTTTCATGTATTTCTTCACAAGTCCTTATATTTTTCTTTCTTTCAGATGGCCACTAAGCCAGCATTGATAAACGAAGCTATTGCTCTCACTGAGAAGAAAATGGACATGGCTCTAGGTATGCTCTAGTTGGTTTTTGGATCATATTCTGGCATTTTCCCCAACTACTGTTCAGATTTTAAAATGCATCTCATCCTTGTTGCAGACGATATAATAAAGATGTCTACGAAGTCTTCGTCCAAGGCAAAAAGGACAAGGCCTTCAGTAAGTCCAAATTCTTCTTAAAACTAAGATTTTTGTATGTCTTGTTCATTGTTGCAAACTTGTTAGCATTTATTTACATGTCTTGAAAATTTGGGATTGTGTAGAGTAAACGTCAGGTTTTTTCGAATGGCCGTGCCTCCCAAGGGAACTCTGCAAAGGTGCAACGCTTTATTAATTCCAGATCATCCCTCAGACAGGTACTGGTGGTAGATAGCATTTTAATTTTTGTGATATGTTTCTGTGAAGAACAATAGTGCTTTTTCCTGCTGTTGAAGGCCAATTTGTTACCTGCAGGGTGTGCTTGCTCAAAGGAGGTCAAATTTTCGAGGGTCTCAATTTCCATTAGCAAAAGAAATGGCCAGGAAGGCTGCTGCTGCAAACCCTGTTCGAAACAGGGTTTTCAATCGTAATAGGGCAGCTAACTGGAACAAGCCAAGGTATTGCATACTCCCTAAATGAATTGCTTCATGAAATATGTTTGTATGTGAATTTTTTAAAGAAAAAACTCCCATTTGGTTAATTTGCAGGTAAATCATGTTCACTTACTGGAAAATGATGACATTTCTTCCATGTGCTTCGGGTAGCATGCATGGAACCATATCTGTGTTTGAGCAGGCATAATTGGTTGATTTTGGCATACATGTTGGATTTTTTTAGCACAGAAGATCTTTTTTACGCATTGGGTTTTCACCATGCCAAGTTTTGCATGTACTGCATTTCCTGGCTTCATTCAGTTGGAAAGGAATGGCGTTGAGTTGGGATTGTATGATGCATTTTACTAAGGCTATTCGAGAACCATTCTCGAAAAAAGGGCTATTCAAGATATTCAAATGACTGGACAATGTTGTTTGGGCAGGCTGTTGATCCATTTAGTGGGTTTAGATATGTAAAGTCATGGTGTGGTAGCAAGAATGAGTCCCATTGCATTTTGGTAATGTGCTTGAGCCACCTGCAGTCAACATGTGCTTAAAGAAATGGGGTTCAATAGATGGTTGTTCAGAATATACCAATGTGGCAGCAACTTCACTCTCTTTATCACTGCTCTCTTTCTGCACTATCGTTAATACTAGATAAACATCTGATGCAATAGGAGTAATGCTCTGCTGAAACATGGTATTGGGTTTAACTGCCAGATGGATGGCATATACTTTCTGCTGATGAAAATGGTTTTGTTTCATGATCTTCTTTTCCTGCTGATATTGATACCGTAGCTTCACCTTTTTTTCACTACTTCAAACTTGGTGAGAAATGCTGGCTTGATTCTACAATCAACTATGTTATCATCTTCATGCTCTGTATGCTTGATATCCAGATGCACTTGTGCGAGGCAGGTATAATGATGTTTGTACAACACTGATATATTTGTGTTGGTCTTGTCATTCTTGTCACTGTCAATCAACCTGTTGTGCCCTATCTTCTATCCGGGCTGGTCGAACTCATCAGTGATATCCCATTCCATAGCCCTAAGGCAATTCCATTTATCTTGTCAGCGGTCTTCATCATTTCATTTATTTGTAACTGTAGAAGTTGGCTTCGAGATTTCTGTAGTTCCTCATGAGAAACCTCTTTTACTTAAAATTAAGATTGGCAGATCATCTGCAAATCTTTATTTATCAATTATAAAATAAAGATTATTTGGATTTGTTCCATCTCGGCTACTGGTGGGCGTTTTGTAACTGGACATGATCAAGTGGTTTATGGTTGCTATGGTCATTGGTCTTTAGATATGGTGAATTATATGAGAAGGATAGGGTTGGGCTTTTTAATGATGATTCGGGTGGTGGTGGTGGTGATGAATGTGGCAGGCTTTTGTTTAGGTGAACTTACCTTCTGGTTTGGTAGTTTGAGCCAAAGTATGGAGGCAAATGTTCTTGGGTGAAATATGCGGCTTTCAATCTATTTGGTGTCCTTGATTGGGTCTGCTTTATTAGATCTTTAGTAGTGACTACATGTGGATTATGAATCAAGTGGGTTATCATTGAGATGGTTATTTGGCTTTGCTATGGTGAAGCAAATGAGAGCCCAAGTGGGATGAGATGATTGCCTTTCCAAAAAAAAGGTGGGATGAGATGAGGCTTCAATAAGGAGGATGACGACAACACTGACGATGATGTTGATGGTGGTAATGGCTGTGGCTTTGAAAGCAAGTGGATCATTATTGGTGTGTAAATGAACTTGCCTTCTGTACGGAAGCAGTTTGTATTGTCAGTTGAAATTTCTGTTCGGATGCTCCTTTATGAACCCACTGACTACCAGGATATTTTACTGCAAGCTGGGAGATCAATTATGGAATAATTTTATCCTGTTTCGGTTGGATGAATATCTGGTCAATTTTCAATCTGGGTTCCCCATGAGTTGATAGATTCACTTCCTATCTCTTTTCTTTGAATGATGTCTTCACCATAGTGTCCATCGAACTGTGTTTGTCGCCGTCACTGGAGTTTGACAAGAGGGATTGCATTGGAGAGCTTTTCATTCATCCTCCACTGTCATGATCTTGTACTGGTTTGTCTTAAAACTCTTTTAGTGTAATGCTATGATCTCTGCTTGTGCTGTGGTAAGTCTTCTCTCACAGTAAGACATGCATGTGTGTTTTGAATGGTAAATGTTCACATTTACGTGCCGAATGCTGATATTGGTATTGAGGTTATCATTATTGATTTCTTGTGTTGATGTATCTGAAGATGATGGCATACTTGCTTATGCAGGGTTACTGTCCCTCTCCAGAGGCCAGTTGCTGAAAGCGGTTTTGTTGCTGGAAGGGTATAATTTTTCTTAAATTTATTATTTTCTTTTCATTAAAACAAACTCTAGTTAGCTAGCTTCAAAAGTTGATTTGCTGTTACAACTAGTTTGGTACTCTTTACAAATACTACGATAATTTACTAGGGGGTATGGCATATGCTTTGGTTTCGTTATGTTTGCTGTAAGTGTATTTGTACAGTTTGTGTGATAGTCTGTTGTTTTCTCTATATTTTTACTCTAAAGAAAAAATTAGTTAGTCACATCAACTAAACTGTTATTTCAGCTACATGGTCTGTGGTCCTATATATTTTGTGTGCTACACATGGTCATGTTATCATGTAGGGGTTTCTGGGTTGTTATGTCTTTATTTTTCATGTTCTCTTTCTTTCTTTTAATAAAAGTATATCCCTTTTTTTTCTGGGTGATAATGGAAAATACTATTAGGATAAAGCATCTGAGGAACCACACAGAGATTTGGGGCAGAGTCTTAGACCAGCTTGAATTAATATACAATGGAATTACAAGTGAAAGGAAAGACTGTATCAAGGAATGGTTAGGGGATTCTTTCCCAACATTTCCTGGACAAGTTTCTGAGAACCTGCATATTTTTTTTTGATTCCATTGCCCATTGAATGATATTGGGTCCGACTCTTAGAAGTAATGCTGTTGTTGTGGAGGTCATCTTATCGTAAAACACATGACTATTAAATTCCCTCCAAATGCTTCACACATGTGCCAAAGAATTTTCATAAAGTTTGGCCTTTCTTAGGGAAGGGTCCAAGGTGCCATCTCTCCAAAAGAGTTGGAAGGACCAAATGGAAGAAGTAAAGGTTGAAGAAAAATGACAAGGAAAGCAAAACTTCTTGATTTCAAATAAGACCTAGGAATGGGTCAGGTTTCGGTTCGGGTCTATAAGGGGACTTTTCTGATATATATAACAAGACTACTCTTTAAATGAGTTTAGACTTCATATAATTGGACATGTTGTATGCAAATGTGGCAATAGTTGGGTCTATCCATTTTTAAATAGGTTCAGCTCGGGTCTAGCCAATTATTAAATGGGTTAGATTGAGTTATTTATTAAATGGGTCGGCTCATTGTGCCAAGTCTAGAGCCGGCAAAGATTGACACAACTTGAATCGGCCCGTTTTGATAAATGACTTAAACCAACCTCACCCATTTAATAGATGATCCAATCCTAACCAAACCCATTTATAAATGGATAGACCAAACCCAAATCCAAAAATAAATTGTAAGACCTCACTACCCGATTATTGCTATGCACATGCAGCCGTTCGAGGTCTACACCCATTTAAAGGGTAGCCTTGGTGTGTGTCTCACTAGAAAAATCTCTTTAAATAAGTAAAATTGACTTGGACCCGAAACAGACCCGGACTAACTACACCCATTTAACAAAACTCGAAAATAGACCCGAACCGAGTACGATCCGACTTGCCCCTATCCATTGCCAGGTCTAGCCGAGTCGGATTTTGCTAGGTCTAATTTCAAATTGTCAAGGTGAGAATTTTGTTCAAATAGGCCAGTCCAACAAAATCCTTTGAACTTGGGAGTAGAAATAGACTTCTACTTGGCATTGTAGATGGAAAGAGGGTTCTATGAACAAGTAGATAGATTTATTCGAAAAGATCCTGCACTCCAAATTCTTTTATCCATCATTCCCAATATTGGAGATTAATTATGAATGTTAAGCAGAGCCATGCATTGATTCTTGGTAAGCTTATTCCTACATGTGTGTTAAAAATTGATTCAGAATGCATCTCCCAAAATCTTGCTTAACTTTCTCACCTAAGATGTTTCTTGTTGAGCCCAATTTTTTTTTTTGAACTTTTTGGGAAAAAAAGAGGAAGTTGTATCTCCATCAAAGGAAGATTTCCTGTAATGCTACTTTCTGCAGCTGCTAATGTTCTCGTGCCCTGCATTGATTGAAGGGGAAATTTACTTATTTTTGTGTTTGCACAGTCAAAGGTGGTGCAGAAGCAGAAGCCTCAAACACTGGATTCTCTTTTTGCAAACATGAAGGAACAGAGGATGCGAAGTCTCCCGCAGAAGCAAATGCAAGGGGGTCAGAATGCTCGGCATGGATCTCATCTGCAGCAGCAGTCATACAGAGGAAGAACTGCTGGTGGTGGTTATTTTGGCAACTACTAAAAGGCTTCATGACTCTTAGACAAGCTGTGTTGTGGGGTCCTAGGCTTCTGCCGCTGCGAAACTTGGATATGCTTCCAAGTCCTTGACCTCCATTTATGCCTTGTAGCCAGCCTCCTTTAGTTACTGCTGCACTTGGTACACTTCAAAGTCCACACCCTGCATCGATGTGCCCGTGCCCCGTTCCCGTTTCTTCTTTCGGTTTATGCATCTTCATGTTTGTAACTGATATGGGCACTATACTGTGACTCGTCATATAGTGAACATTTAGTAGTTGGTCTTGTGGAATTTGAGTTCAAAGATCATGTAATGACATCTAAGAGAAGTGATGTTGGATAATATGCTAAGACTCTCCTTGATCTCTTCTATTTCTATGTAAAGATTTGACTGGGTGGTTCTTTTCCTCATTTTGTTTTTGTCGCACTGAGATGATAATATAAAATTCTGCTGCGTTTATTTTGATTTATTCAATTATTTTTGGGAAACAAATTCAGATGATAGTCCGGCATGAGTTTTGTGGTAGTTGCCTAGGTCTGGTTTCAGATGAACGTTTTGGATTGTTGGACAAGTGGCAGGTGCAAGTGATGCTGTGGTAGATTTTTGCAGGTTTTTTTTTTTTTAATTTAAAGATCAGTTTGATTCTTCTGTTTATGAAATATATGGCTTTTAAACATCATCATCTGAAATAAGGAGGCCAGTTTGTATTTTGTTTCTTTTTAATTCTCGTGCAATATTTAGAATATAGAATACAGGGCGTTCCAATTCTCTTTTTTTTTTGTTTTTCAATTTTTGAATGCCCGCACACTGGGGCATTTTGCGGTTTGTTGTTTGTAGATCCTTTAAAGTGGGATTCCCTTTTCAAATGAGTATTGCATGATCAAGTGAGAACTTTTTAAGCAAGAGATGCATGGAAAAGGTTGAGTAGAGAAATGGCAATCATCTTGAGCACATGCTTCTCTCTCTTTTTAAGTGGATTTCCTCTCCAATGTGGATGGGGATAGCCACATCTTATTCCAATGACGAGAGTAGGGGAGTTGTATTATCGGGTCAAGGGATACCAGGGTGATTCAGGATGTAAGGGGTGTCTCTTCCTTGATGTTTTTAGAATCCTTGGTTATTGGAGATTCAAATGAAGCAGAACTTTTAGCAATTAGAAGGGTTTTCGTGTTATGGAGGACTGTTGGTTAGGGAAAAACTGATTATAGAAGGGGACTCGATGAATGCCATAAAATGAGTTAAGGAAATTAAGAGTTTATGCATGGTTTTAGATGTGTTCTTCCAGCATGTTAGGTTAGCAGCCAATGACATGAAGACTTCTATGTGAAGTAAGGAATAAATGTTACATTTAATGGTGTCTACCACCTGTGCTTCATTGTACGGTGGCCCATGAAACGTCTGTTCTTGATTTGCCTGGGTTATCCATGAGGTCTTATGTATGCTATTATCGTTATGGGTCTAGGTCTCTCAGACCTTCCTACGGTATTTAGAGACTTTATTCATCATAATATATTTGTTTTGGTTATCTTTAAAGTAGGGGGGATTTTCTCAATGGTGATTTGAGAGCATTTTGATGGTGTTGCAAGTCCTTTGTAGTGTATTAGAAGAGTCTTAAAAAGAGATTGATGAAATTTTTACTTCTTGTAATCTCTCTCCACATTTTTTTGCATATTTTCTTTTATATTCTATTTTGATATAGCGGATTTGTTTTTGTTGGACTTCCCATGGATATAGCTTAAAGTGGTGAACCATATTCGTTCTTGTGGTTTGCTTGATTGCCACTTCTCTCATTTACTTTCGTTACATGATCTTTGTATTCTATGCAACATTGAATAGATTTCAATGGTGGGTTATTGCTGCGGTGGGTCTTTGGCCACTTCAGTGCCCATAAGGACGCCCACGGCTTTCAAATTGAATGCTCGTCGGACTGGATATGATCCCTCAAATTTGGAGTAATTGGCTGCCCCCTTTATTTATTTATTTATTTATTTGGGTTTCCTGCTCTTTTCCTTGGAATTTCCCTCAGCAAAACTGGTTGAAAGGCTCAGCTCTTGACCATCTGTCCACAAGCTAACACAATCCCATGCATTTTATCATGGTCATTCGTCTGGTGGTTCACTATCTCGACTCGAATGATAAAATTCAACTGACTTGTATTTAAACATGTTAAGAAACCCATCATTCTCATGGAACCAAAACAAATAAATTTTTTAATTTCATTTTTATTTATTTATTTTTCTTTCATGCCTTTCACTAACATAATATTTGGTGTTGACCTGAAAAGACACTGGATCAAACATCGCTTTTATTTTAACCTCATCACAGTAGTAGCATCTCACATTAAAAAAGATCGAAGGTGATCCGATCTCTGTATTATTCAAATCCTTTTGACACCTTTATAATTTAATATTCGCCTATTCACCTTCAGCCATCACCACTGAGGAGAATGAGATCCATTGATAGCAGCCTCTCGGCAGTAAAGAGATCCTGATATGCTTTCATGAATTGATAGAGAGGGGTTCTCCATCTTTGTGTATTCTTCCACCACATTGTAAGACGTGGTTTGTGAGACACATTTATCCTGGCCTTCCTTGGAATATTTACTTCCATCCAATTCTGAAGCTTTTGAAATACAAGTTTCTTCAATCTTTGCAAACCTCCCGCGAACTCTAGGTTGACTCTCTGCCAAAGCTTTCCTACAAGCATACTGGAAAGAAGCCATTTCTATGAATTGTTCAAACAATGGTTAATGACTAAGGGAAGTCACTGCTGATGCCAATGAAAATAGATAGTAAAACAGAATGCGACTGATGGCACATGAAGCTTACGGATAATGGACACTGTCAAAGGTAAGCAATTCTTCTTCGGTAGTAGTTAGGTTTTGTGGAGTCTGATTATCATGTATGTACTGTCGATCTGATCTGCACCTTTTGTAAACTCTAATCAAGGGAGTACATGATGATTTTTTTTCGTGACAGAGTGAAGAGCGAAAACTGTAATAAGGATCACAGTTGTATCTTCTTTAATTTCTTATCTTTGAGTATAGTTGATCTAGTTTGAACCTGTGGACGTACAAAAAGAGATCCACGTAAATCTCTGTGCCGTGGTTTGATTATCTGTATTTGATTTTCTCCTTTCTGTTTTCTTTTCGATATTGTTGTTTCCGTGTGATAGAAAAATCGTTTTCTTCCAACAATAGTAATTCTTCTTGGACAAGTTGCAAAAGGAACTGCATTGAGATGGGAAAGTCATTTCTGAAAGGTAATTTAGAAGTGGGTGTAGAGGGAGCACAAGAAGCTTGGTGAAAGAAAGAGCACCCCGAACAATTTGTAAATACTAAGAAGCAGAGTAGAAACACACTTGAACCGGATGAAACAGTCCCAAGAGAAAAAGGGTACTGAGACGGATTAAAATTTCAAATGGTAAGCTTTTGAGAATCGACTGTCTGTTTAACTAGAAAATCCATATAATTGTTGGGCATTAGAAGCTCTTGAGATGTTTTTATGGAGAAAACTTTTTTTTTCATAATTGAGCCTGTGACTTCGTCAACCTAGTCCATCAGATTCTATGGCGTGGGACATCAAAAGCTTAAGGAACTGCAGACTGATTCCCTTTCAATCAGGTGGTTTTCAGAGGCGACTTGGCAAACTTCCCACTCCTAACGAGAGCCCTCATTCAATATCCAACCACTAACTCTGTATCCTGTAGATTCAAGGGAAGACTGTTCCAATCACCATACCAAGGAAATCTTCATGTTAATTAAATGAAAAGTTTCTGATGGAGAATGGAGATTCAACCATAGGTTAGCGTTTGTGCAGTAATGAGTGCTTTTGGGTGAAATTCCATTTTTGTTGTTGTAATTTTTGGACTGAAAACAGTGACTATTATTAATTTTGAGGAAGTACAAAGCATTGAGTCCAATAGGGTCATGTACAACATTACAGGAAACTAAGCACCAACAGAGAGAAAATCTAAACAAGCCATTATAAGAACATAAGCAGTGACATTCCACATCCCAGGTCCCAGCACTAATGACTTTCCAATCAAGCCACAACTTTGACTCTGAAGAGTCCACTACTCCCCACTGAAATAATGT
This sequence comes from Chimonanthus praecox, assembly GCA_022113865.1. Classification (NCBI taxonomy): domain Eukaryota; kingdom Viridiplantae; phylum Streptophyta; class Magnoliopsida; order Laurales; family Calycanthaceae; genus Chimonanthus; species Chimonanthus praecox. The sequence continues at coordinate 5,589,083 of CM039094.1, forward strand.
CGCAAACAGTTTTCCAATCAATGAAGCCTTTGAAGTTGTTCTGAAAAATCCTTCTGTTTCTTCTGCTTGAGATGCTTCCCATGCAATTGCCAAAGGAAACAATTTTTAGAGCACCGGATCAACCTTAGTAAACTATGAAAGAAAAAGAAAGTTATGACTGATTGTGTGCCTCTTAACCTTTCATAGTTTTCTTTTTGTATGTAAGGAGTCTTGAGTAGAAACCCTCCTAAACTAATTAATGCATTCATGATATCCTTCAAGGAATAAAATGACAGAATTTGAGCAGAAGAACGTAGTGGTAAATTTTCAAATAAATTTGTCTACTTCTCCCTTTTCTCCTAGAGTACTTTGGAAATTTAAAAATATGAAAATTCTCTAACTATTACCTTGATTTTCCTGCCAAAATTCCTCTTAGTCTTCTTGATTCTGTATCTGGAGAGCCTCAGCCTGCGTTCCTCAGTGATGTAATTTCCAGTGGTTAACAATTGATTGAAGGGAAAATTGCCAGGTACATTTCCATTACCAAGAATCTGCAGGGAAAAGTGATAATAAATGAGCTCTAACATCCAGTTAAAATGTATACACATCTGAGAATTATGCAGTAAGAAGGATAGCGAAGTACTAAGTTCCTGAGGTTCCCTTCAAGGATAAAATCCGATCATTTACTTGTAAAATCCTAAACCTTGTTTCTGCAAACCGTAGACATGTCCATCCAATGTCCAAACATGAAGCTATCATAATTTCAAAACAGAGGATCAGAGTCATCAAAATGTTCGCAACCGAATGTGTGACATCCATGATACTATCAAGTGAACATATGACAGGAGATACAACCTGTGAGCAACATTCACATTGAGGCATCCGTAATTTTCTGATGTTTGGCAATTTACTTTCATATTTATTTTGAAATTGTGGTTTCCTTTCCCTTTTTGCAAAGTATATAATACTTGAACTCTCAAATAAATGGTCACCAGTTATCAGTCTAGTGAGGCATTGAAGAACAATTGGCTTCCATAATCTCCATCACTCAAAAACAATTTCCAATGAGTGGTAAGGAACTAATAGAGAAAGCTAGAGAATATTATGACCTGAACGTCTCCCTCGCTGAATGCCCTCCTCATCCCAAGGGCATCTCCCAAATCCATAGTCTGAAAATCCATTAAACTCGGCCTCATTGTTCCACCATTCATCCAGTCTGTTGAGGTTAAAGACCCAGAGCTAATGTTTTCTTGTGTCGAGCCACCAGCAATCAACCCTTCTTTCTCTACAGTCAAATCCTTTTGCATCATTACAGAAGAAGCCTTAACATCCAAAACCTTCAGAAAAGATTCATCTACTGCAGAGTTTTCCATCAGCTCGTTCTTGTATTCGTTGAGTATCTCACTCAACAGATGCTCATTTTGGAATTGTTCAATGTCGGCAGCCTTGACCATCGATGCAGAGATGACACCTTCACTACATGAAATCATGGAAGTGGTTGCCACCATAGGATCATATCCCAATCTTGGTTCTTCCATGGGCTCTGGAGCTTTCAATAGATTTCTTTTTCCTCCCAAGTCGAATTCTGGTAAAGTAGAGGTCTATACAAGAAAAACAATAATTTGAAATAAGATGCCAAGGAAACAAATCCCAAATCTTTTGGAACTATTAATTGACTTTCGTCTCCAAGACAACCTCGCTCAAGAGACTCTCAGTTTGAATTGAGTTGATGTCTGAAACCTTGATGGCATGTCCGGTGATATCTTCTTCATTGGGAATCTTGGAAAACAGATTCATAGGGTCAAGCCCCAGTACTGCTTCTTCCATGAGAGGGTCTGGAGCTTTGAATAGATCTCCTTCTCCACCGATGTTGTATCCTGATACAGTGGTCTGAACTATGTTCCTCTATAGAAGCAAAAACAACAAGAGATTCAAATGAGATAACATGTAAATAAACAAATCCCCCAGTCTGCCGGGAATAATTTTATGCAGGTTGGTTCTTAAACTGAGTTGGGACAACACAAACTGACCCAAAATTAGGCAAAGCTGACCAAGACATTAACATCCTTTTATGGAATTGGTGACATGACTTGAATTTGCAACCCTTTTGAGCATTTGCAAACTATACTTATAGATTCTTGTCAAATAGATGACAAGTCACAGAGCTTCATTATTATAATTGCATTGAGTTGGTTCATTATTCTGTCAGTCTTCATGCTGCTTGGGCTTTCTTGGATATTTCAATCAGCAAGGGTTCCATGCCTGAGTTGTTGTTGATCTAATGGTGTAATGGGTAGGTGGTGCCCCTATCTTCCTTCTTTTTGTTGGTCTTTTCAAAAACTCTTTCTGTACTTTCCTTTTTTTTTTTTAAACTCTTTTTGTACTATACATCTTTAGTATGTGGCTCTGGGAGTACAAGTTTGTTGCTTGCTTTCTTCAGGAAATGTCCATGGCTTTAGAAGTAGAAAAAGGAAACATGCTGGCATTATTCATCACATGGAAATAATAGATACTTTAAAATCAGACACGTGGCATATTAGCCCCACCACCCATGGGATAAAAAGGGAGCTTTTATATTAAGCATATAGTGTACGGCTGCAAACCAGTTACTCACGAATAATTTAAATTGAAAATAGACCTTAGACTTGTAAGAATCGTGCCGTGATTTCATCTGTCAATGAAATATGATCAATAATCTGTATCGTTAATAATAAAGATTCTTTTAACACGGGTATTTCTACTTTTATATTGGAGGTAAGACTAATCCTATGAGCATGTGTAAACCTCTCAATCCATATACTGGTTTAGTCAAAGTGAATTCAAACTCAAGATCTCGTTTTATGAGGAGAGTATCTTGACCATCAAGCCAACTCTTCCAGATTATAATAGAGAATGGGTAAGTGCCAACTGAATAGGTGAAAAATAGAGATGCCCAACCATTCACAACGAGTAAGAGTGTGCAGATAGTTTGAACATATCACCAGGATCAGACTGTCAAAAAATGAAAAGGGTGTTTTTTATGAGAAGCCCATTAAAATTCATCTTCATTGAACTTTGCTAACGACCAGAGTGCGGCGGTGAATAATGAGAAAACAGGACTTTCTTTTGATTACCAGAGAAAGCAGAAATATGGAAGAAAAGAATCAGTAAAACTCCATAGAGGGATGGAAGAGAAGAGTCAAATTTTACCGCAGGTCTGAGATTGTGGGGTGGCAGCACTTGGGTTGAGATTGACGAGGCCTGCGACTGCGAGCAGGAGAATTGAAACCCCGATTCTGAATACATTTTCTTCTCTTTTTCTCTTCTTTCCCAGAAAGAGAGGAAAGCAATCACTTGGGACTTCCTATTTCTTGGAATTTGCATTCGATTTATAGGAATTCATCCATGAATGGAAGTACATGAACTTTTGTCTGATTCCATTTAAGTGAGAGCCACACTGTCGAATCCTTGAAAGTCCCCTCACACGCAAAGCATCTGACAGTAGAGTATGTCGTGCAATGACATTCGGTATAGAAAATCATGTAGCAATTTATAAGGAAATGATTTATTCATTCAATGTTGTAAAGTGTGATTACAATTGCAATACTCTTCTTTTAATAAGAAGAGATTCTTTTTAGTAATTTTTTTATATAAAAAGATAAAAAGCTGCTTTTTATATACCCAATTGAGATTCTTCCATTATAAACTGAATTAAAAGTCGAGATAGATAAAAAAATGCCCAATTGAGCTTTTAAACTAGTCTGAAATCATTCGCAGAATTTAGAAAGTACAATTTGAAATTTCTATTCTCATCTAAAGTCTTTGATTGAAAGTTCAGGCTTTGATTGAAAGTTCTTCCAATATTTAATTCATGTTTCAGCATTGCATTTTGAATTGTGAGTCACAAGAGATAAAATAGTACTGCTTGGTGGGGAACCCATAGATAACCAACATTGAGATTTAAAAAGAAAAATATATTTATATTTAAAGCACTGCATTTTAAATAAAGTGGTCAAATAAAGATAAATGTTTTAACTTAAATCGAGAAAAAAATTTCATCACCTTACATTTACGTGTAAGGTGGTGGGTTCAAGATAATAAAATTCAAATTTAAAGACCAACTTAAAATTGATGAAATATATAACTTTGATGATAATGGTAATGATGATTACATTCACGTTTAAGGTAATACAATCAGCGCAGATGCCCTAAAATCTCAGGAACTCTAGGCGCAGTATTTGTCTTGAGATTTTAGGAGCTCTGAGTTTGTGAGTAAAGTCATTGGTCGCATTAACGGCTCGGCGGCCTACTCTGCCTATAGTCAGAGCCGGCCATGAATATAATTTGTAAAACAGGTACTTTGCTGGTATGTATAGATTATAGATGAGTAGAATGTCAACTCTTCTGCCGTTGAGATTGATTGAGAGTTGATTAAAACAGTGAGACATGTCACATTAGTGAGAAGAATCATTTGAAAGGTGAAGTGAAGCTGCAGCTGGCCCTTCTTCTGTGATTCTAAGTTTTGTTACTTTGCATCTTGTTGTTTAGTGGGTGAATTCCATATTTGCATCTAATTTTTCTTAAACACTTCCCCTTTACCAATTTAGGGTTTTCATAATAGAGATGAGAGAGACAAAATAGAGAAGAGCTGAGAACAGCTGGAACTCATTGTCTTCTAATTCTTCTAGAATGCCATTGGAACAGCATGGTGCAATGCTCCATTTCATGGTCCCAACCACTTTGCCAATCTTCTCATCTTTGTATGAGAGTGAGAGAGGAATGGCAGACAAAAGTAGTAAATTGACAGTGGGCCCTTGAAAATGGAACAAGTGCAGAACTTGTCCAAATTCCAGAAGAAGTAGGCTAATATTAGCGCTAGGTTTTTGATGGTGGTCATACTATGAAAGTGCCACCATGATGTGATGCCAGCCATTGGATTGTTCCTTATAAGAGTTTTTTTTTTTTTTTTTATAATTTTAATAAGAAAAACGGCCCACATCATGTTCAAAGAGAATTCCATGTAAAAAAAAATAAATCGTTAAAAGAACTTTTACTACTTCATTTAACATGATAATTATAAATTATTCATCTATACAAGTTGAGTGAAATGATCGGCAAACAAGTGCACAGTGTTACTCTTCACGTCTTAAATACATGGCTCATTAAATATCATTTATATTGAATCGATGAAACTATTTTTTTTAAACTTTCTAAAATTTGAACAAGTTAAGTTCAGCTTTTTTCTTTTAACTATTGATTTGATTTAAAGTGGTTCACGGTAGACAGGTTACATACTAAAACAAAAACTTTTTTTTTTATGTAATTATCATTATTTTATTTAATGAATTCTATACTTAAATTTGAACCAGTGATATATAAAACAAAAGGTGTATAGTGACTTGAATAAAGAAGAGAAAAGAAAAGAAAAAGGAAATAGTTTAGAAAAGACAGCCACTGTGTTTTCTTAAGGCTTTCTAAATCAAAGACAGCCAATCTCCTTTCATTTGCGTCCATAATTTGAGCACTGGAATCAG